>JABUQX010058063.1:10000-26258 GCA_015478945.1 Trachelipus rathkii | reverse complement strand
TAGTGCTTTGTACAGCTTTTAATAACAGTAAATTAAGTTGTTCCTTCATTCTATCCTTAAATTTTAGAAGATTCATATCGAAACCAGCCCAACGGCTGGTACTTATATATCTTATATATATATAATATATATTATATATATATATATATATATATAAGATATAATATATATACTAATTAGATATAATATATATATATATTATATATATATTATATTATATACATTCATACACGTCCTTGAAAATATTTTCGGAACAAACTTTCACGTCTTTCGCTTTTGTCATCATCCCCCCCCCCCTCCCTGCAAGAATACAAATTTGGAAATGAATAGAAACAACTTCTCCCCCACACTCCATGTTTTTTCCCAGATGAATAAAACACAGACATTTCCGCTGGATGCCTAAACTGACCGAACATCAGACGCAACAACCGTCATTGCCGGCGACCTGGCCCGTCCTGCTGTGGCACACAAATCTCGAGAAAGCTTAACGGTCTTCGTTAGAGAAACTGGGTGACAAAATAAGTATATATATGTATATATATATTAATTATATATATTTATATATATATTATTTTTATATATATATATATATATATAATTATATATAAATATATATATAGTATTATATAGATATAGTATATAAATCCCGTGCACTGTAGAGAAAGAATTTCCACACGTACCGTTCTGCGTGTGTCAAGAGCGAATAAAAGAACAAGGTGGCTGGGTGTGGGGTTCAGCTACCACTTTATATATATATTATATATATAGTATATCATATATATATATCTATATTAATATATATATATATAATATATTTATATATATATATAATATATATATATATAAATATATTATATATATATATATATATTATAATATATAGTATATGATATACATAAATTACATATATTTGATATTATATATAATAATATATATATATATATATATATATATATATAATTTATTTAAGTGGTGCTTGGCGTGCTCTAAGACTTGCAAAGATTCAATTGATACCGCGAAAATTCAATGGTTAATTGTGCCTCAACAGCCAAAATGGCAAGGCTGTTCAGTCTATCTTGACACATTGTGGTTCGCAGCATATTTTTGATCCTAGTTAGAGTGCTGAATGAACGTTCTGCTTGCGCAACAGTAACAGGTATTGTGCAGAATATTCTGAGCACTATAAGCAGGTTAGGGAATAGTGCATCAAGCTTCAGTTCATGAAGCTTGTTCAGTAGTTGCAGTGGACTAAGTGATGAATCTCCAAGATTGGCAGCGTGAATTGACTTCAAATGAAACAACTCTTCCTTAATTTCATCGGAAATATCAGTCCTATATTTTTCAGCCAGCTTTTGTGCACTGCTCTGTAGATTTCCTTCCTCCAAACTCATATACTTCCATGTCACTCCAAACAACTCATTCAAACTCTCTGCAGCTTCATAACGCCTACTCAAATTTGATATGACAGAGTCCATAAGTGGGTAAAAAACTGTTCTTCTGAACTGATCCTCAGGAGAAATCACTTTTGACTCTTCAGTTGTTCCATCTGGAAACCTTAGCCTCCTACGGCGCTTGCTTTCTGCAAAAACAAAGGTCGAGTCAATGCTGCAGTTTTCAGCCAGAGATTTGGCGTCAAATAGCAGACTTTCCCAACTGTCTCTCATTTTCCTCAGCTCCTCAATGAGACTCGTCCATTTTGCACTTCAGACATCTACTGTGCTTGTCCTCGCTTTAGCACCAGTGTTTACGTAGTGATTGTGGTAAGAATTTTCAAATTTCATTTTTTCTAATATTAACATTCGGTTACAAGAACCGGTTTACTGTAAAATCTAACAAAATTAAATCGGTTTATGGGTTCAGGTATACATCAAGATAAACAAAGAGCTCTCTGTTATAAAGCATTGTCCTTGCCAAAGACTTTCACGCTATCACCACCCCCCCCCTCCCCCCCCCCCCCCCCCCCCCCCCCCCCCCCCCTATACGACTGACCATCTGGTCTGATAAACTAAGCAGTGAATGGCCAGCACAATTTTTCAATAATTCCCACCTCTGTGGACTACCACTGAATATTGCATAAACCTTTTGCAGAATACCAAAGAAACTAATGACCTCTAAAAAACATTCACCAGCATGTACACCACAGAGGTTCAAACTGTGAGAGGCACATGGTGAGAACAAGGCCAGAGGATTTTGTTGCAAGATAGGTGTTTCTACACCTTTGTAGCACCTCTCATATTTGGCTCCATTGTCATCAACCTTGAGCGGCGCAGTGTTTTAATGAATTCCAGACTTTTCCAGAAGTTTTCAAGATCAGTCTTGTGATTGCTTCTCTCTCTTGTGGTTGCAACGACAAATAAGGAATTCTCTTTTAATATATTCTATACCTTTTTGGTATGGGTATTGTTTATTTTATTTTTTCATTGTGTTATTATTTAAATTTCAGCCCCTTACTTGACCCGGGCCTGGCCCTAGCGTCCACTATAATCTATACTAATAGTAATCTATACTAATTCTTCGCACCATCATATAAATATATAGTATATATAATATATAGTATATATATATATAATTATATATATATAATATATATATTATATATATATATATATACTATATATATAGTATATGTATATATATATATATATAATATATATAATATATATATAATATATATATATAAATATATATATATTATATAATAATATATATATATATTATATATATCATATATATTATAATATTATATTATAATATATATATATATATTATATATCGATGCACAGAATTATTACGTTCAATCGTTGTTGATTGTCCAATAATTTTGGTGTTGTCCGTAGATTCTAACCTTGGCCATTTGCGTCATGTTCCTTCAAAAAAAATAAAAAATATTTTAAACTTCTATGATACATATACGTAAGATTTTAAATATCTTCTCTCCAGTATGTCGATATAAATTTTTTTTTGTCTATCAACATTATTAGCTATCAAACATTTACACGTTTGTGAAAACTGCTGCTGTTTTTATACTGGAGAGATCAATATTAATTGAAATCATCTTTCTTCATAGCCATTACATAGAATTCGTGGGTTATTAATTATTTTATTGTTCTCAATATCTAATAATTTCCTGTTATTTTTCTACTCTTCATTTTTTTGCGTTGGGTGATGTCTGATTTTCTATCTACATGTAAATTGTTATTGTCAAATCTGTCCATTATAATTAATGGATATTATTTCACTAAACCTAGTAAATAGATTAATGATTATACCCTCGAGTCCGCATGCTTCTGTCATACCTTCCATTACTTCACATGTAACGATCTAAGTTTCTTATCAGCGTATATTTCACAATGTAAATGATGAAAAATCTGTTCTCAGAAGTACAAAAAAGAATGAAACCATCATACTGGTTTCTCTTTTTCCAGCTCTTTCTGCTTACTTGCCCAAGAAATGCTTCGCAGTTTGAGTGTCTTTTTTGTTAACTTAGCGCAACAATCGTAAGAAAATACCTACCCAAATCGTAAGGAAATTTCCGTAATTCGTAAGGTTGCTATTTTCCGGCTTGTCCGAATTTAGCACTTTCTTACGAAAAAATTAAACAAACAAGATGGCGCAGTGGTTGGACGCTTGAATTGATGAATGTTTCCTCCATAATATCAATTTCTAAATTTCTCAAATCGATAATCCATACAATAGCTCTGGATTCAGTACTTGTAAGATAACATTTGATTATTTTTTTTATTCCTGTATTTATTATCAAACACAATGCTCATCACAACAGTAGATTCATTGTTTGTAAACACATGTGCACTTTATGAGAGAATCGCGTCGTTTATGCGCGAAATTCGTGCTTAAAAAACTGGGTAAAGCATTTCTTATCAGCGTAGCACGTGACAAAAAAGAAAAACATTCTAATATTTGTCTTTTCTTCATTCTCAAGTACATAAATCAGACTTTCATAATCTAAAAGTTTCTTAATAAAACTGCTTCGTACTTGTAATAATTCATTAGCTTATTTTTATAAAACTCTAATTCAGTCTCATAATAATAAAAAAATCGTCAAAACACATAATAATAAAATAAATTTACTTAGCTTCTTCAAACAAATTCAAACCAATATAGTGGAGCATAAGTTGGACAAAGCGTTTAAGATTTTGCACTCTGGACAGGATCATGTATTATAGGGTCCAAATTCTCACTAATAATATTAAAAAACAAATAGCATATATAGAGTGCAGTTAAATCTTGCACTGGGCCCAGGCTCTAAAGCCTGTCATTAGTAAATACTGAAAATACATTATTAATATATAAAGGGAGATAATAAACTAGCGAAACACAATTACTTATTTATTTGCGACAGAATCAATATATTATATTATATTATATTAATTATATTATATATATATATTAATTTATTTATATATATTATATATATTATATATATTATATTATACTATATATATTTATATTATATTAATATTTATGTATATTATATATATTATATTAGTATATATATATATATGTATATATAATAGTATATATATAATATATATATATATATAATATATATAATATATTATATATATATATTATATAGTATAATAGTATAGATATATATATATATAGATATATATTAATATAATATTATATATATATATTATATAATATATATATATATAATAATATATATATTATATATATATATAATAATAATATATATATAATATATATGATATATATATATATTATATAAAAACCATATTAAAATAATATAATTTAATTATTATATAGATATATTATATATATAATATATATATATATAATATATAATTATTAATATATATAGTATATTATATATATATAATTAAACATATATTAATTATTATATATATATATATATATAATATATATATATATATATATATATATATATATATTAAGTATATATATATAATATATATAATATATATTATATAATAATAATATATATATATATATCTATATATATATATATTTTATATATTATATATATTATATATATATATATCAGAGCTAGGCGTTGCGCCACCGAATTGCGCCTATGCCTATGCGCCGTGAGGGGGTGAGGCTATGTCGCACATCAATTCGTAGCGCATAGGCCCACGCCGAATTCTCTTCGCCGCCCTATAGCCGCGCCTTATTAACATGAACCAAAGCCATTTTCTTACCCTTAAAGTATAGAACTTAGGAGCATGGTCTAACTTGGTTATCATTCTAAAAACCAGGAAAAACCATATATATATATATTAATATATATAAATATAGATATTAATATATTATATATATATATATATATAATATATATTATATATATAATATTATTATATTATATATATATATATATATATATATATAAATATAATATATATTATATATTATATATATATATATATTATATAATATATATTATATATTAATATATATATAATATATATATATATTGTGGAATATTGCACAGTGGAAAGAACATCTATACAGAGCTGAACTACAGAGCCGAACTACGAAGTTACAGGGTAGAGCCGAACACGCCCTATGTTTAAAATGTTGTTGTCGTTTCGTGGAACTAAGCCACGCCATCAAGCCGCCGAATTATCACTTTTCCAAAATTGCAACAGCATGTAACTTCCTTCTAGAGAATTAATATAAAATAATAGCAAAATTACAACATTATATTAAAATACGAGCAAATTGATGTTAATTATATAATTAAACCCAGAACCAAGGTGAGTTTAGAAAAAGGGCAGCCTATTAAGTACATTATTTTAGGGTAAATAGACCAAAGTTAGGCGAACCTAGATTAGTCGGTGGAGCCTAAAGCTGAGGTTTAGAAATAGGTTGCAACGAAAACGCATCAGATTGAATAGCGTATCAAAAAGAATGCCTAAAATCCAGTAGGAAAACAAAGTGAAGTGTTCATGCATGCCAGTGAAAATTTGCGGTAGGCTTAGGTAGCGTTCAAGCAATTAGCCTAACTTAGCGGTCAGAGGCTAGAGTAAAGAGAAAACTAGGTGGATATTTAGAGTCGCATGTAATTTTAAGTATAATATGGGGAAATAACAGCTCTGGGATAGGCCGTTATTTCCACACATATCTTACCCTAGTGGGCGTTTGCGTTACATAGCAGATTTTTGAGAGAGGCTAATCTGTGTAATAGTAGAGCAGAGTAAAACCGGAAAATGTAGATTTAGGACTTTTTAATATAATTAGCAATCAGTATAGTAAAAGAAGTCGCATAGATCGGTTATTTACTATACCTAAACCCTTAGCGGCGTGCCTTATCATAGCAGTTTAGAGAGAGGCTAAGCTGTGGTAATAGTTAGACTGCAGAGAGTGAACAACCGGAAAAGTTAGATTTAGAAACTTTAATTGTAATTCATAGCATTGAGTAAGTAAATAGAGGTCGCATAGACGATTTACGATACGAACCCTGGCGGAGCGGCGCGTTACCTAGCAGTTTAGAGAGAGCGCCAGCTGTGTAATAGTTTTAGCGCAAGGTGAACAGCTCAAAAATCTCTCTCTCTCTCTCTCTTCTCTCTCTCTCTCTCCTCTCTCGCTCTTCTCTTCTCTCTCTCTTCTCTCTCTCTCTCTTTCTCCTCCCTCTCTCTCTCTCCTCACCACTGTCAAAGGATAGCAACAACATAGGCAATTTTTTTATATATGTGTCTGTGTGAGTCTCATACCAAATGTAAGGCTGCTTTATGCGAAATGTATATCGGGGAGAAACCTCTTTCTGCCTGTATATGCATATACATAAAACAGCTTCTCTCAAACTAATAATCTTTTGTACTGTGTAAGACTCATACCAAATGTAATGCTGCTTTATGCGAATGTATATCGGGAAACCTTTTTCTGCCTGTGTATGCATATACATAAAACAGCTTCTCCCAAACTAATAACTTGTACTGTGTAAGACTCATACCAAATGTAATGCTGCTTTATGCGAAGTATTATCGGGAGAAACCTTTCTAGCCTTGTATATGCATTTTACAGTAAATACAGCTCTCCAAATCTATGTTTTTTTTGTACGTGTGAACTATATCAAAATGTAAGGCTGCTTTTTATTGCAATGTATATCGGGGAGAAACCTTTTTTGCCTTGTTATGCATATTACATAAAACACCTCCTCTCACACTTAACAATCAAAATTGTACTACAACTCCACATAGCTTCATATTCTTAGAATTCTTTTGCAATATATTCATACTGTGGAATAATAAACTTAGTTTTACCCTGTCCTAAATTCTTTGTTTTTGTTTTTTTGGACAAGCGGGTCAACCCTTTGTAAAATAGAAGTAGGAAAATAAAAATTGTAAGCACATTAACTTCTCAATCAACCTTAAAGAAGCGGTCCTAAGCAACCAGCTTCAGATAGTGACCCCGAAGAGTGAAGATTGAATTCCCAGGCGGGAATCAGAACACCCACAACAAAGCCAGGAAAAACTATTACAAACGAACCCAATCACTTTAGTACCGTTTGTAGGTATTGTTTTTTTTAACGGGTAGATTTACCCACTCATGTGTCTTGTGCCTTTTTTCTATCTACTTAACAGCTTTCGTCGAGCCCAAGCTGTCAGCCATCCAAGATCAGCTGTCTGTCGCAGAGTATCAACTAAAGCTGTTGGACCCTTACCTTGTCAGTTCTCGTATTTCAAAGGAACATATATATTTGTTCTACATCGGTATTTTTTTATTTTTTGTATTGTTCTTATTTATTATTTATTATATTAATTATTATTATTATTTATTATTTATATTATTATTATTCTTATTATTATATTATTATATTATTATTATTATATTATATCATTATTATTATTATTTTTATTTATTATTGTATTATTATTATATTATTATTATTATTATTATTATTATTTATCGCCCTGTGTTAATACCCTTAACAAGTATATAGCCACACCTTGTTGGTGGATACCCTCGACACTCTACTCAAATAAAAATAATAATGTAAAAAAAAAGAGAGAAAAACGTATTATTATATTTTATAATATTTATTATATTATATTATATATATATATAGAATATATATATATATATATATATATATATAATATTATATAATATATATATATATATATATTATATAATATATATATTATATAATATATATATATTATGATATAATATATATGGAGTATTTTGCAATTTATATCGCAACAGCCTCATTTTAATCCTTGGTCTAGCTCCTACGGTTGTAATTTCTTTGATTTTTCCACCCTAGGTCCGTTATTAGTGCCTCCGCTCGCTCCACATCTTCTTTAACGTCTTTTCTGTTTCCTTCACCTCTGCCAACTTCTACGCCTTTCATCATGTCTACTCCCTCGCGAGCATTCCATTTGCAACCTTTCTTCGTAAACAATCCCGAGCTTTGGTTTGACCTGGCTGAGTCAGCGCTCCTGACCATCGAAGACGAGAAGGAGAGATATTCGAGAGTTGTGAATGCTCTACCAGAATCTTGCCTCCTCAAAATCAGGGATGGCCTGGCAACAACTAGAAACTCTACAACCCCTTACAACTCGCTCAAAACCTTATTTATTCGACTCGCTTGGGCTCCCACCAGAAGGAACAATTGGAAACTCGCTTGAGGCTTTCTCTGGGCGCACTTCCAATGGCATATGCCGAGTCGGAATTGATGGTGAAAGATCAAAAAGGTATGGCTTTGACCATTGAGTTGATCTACATGGATCAGCAAGTTTCTTTCGCACCCTCGTCGCCCAGAAGATGCTGCTCACCTATCACAGCGATACTGCAATCGACTAACCCGACGTTGTCCTCACTGAGTTTTGCCGCGACAGCAGATCAGTAAGTTTGGCCCTCCGGCTGGAGCTTTCGTCCACTACCTCTTGACGCCGTTCTCTCTTTTCCCCTACCTTCTTTCGACTTCGGCACCTCCTCAACCATTCTGCAACTCACGCCCACACATTCCCACATAACTCGAACACCGCCTCCGGCTACTCTCACCTTCCGGCCTCGCTGTTCTCAACGCGCCTTCTGCCCCATCCAGCTTCAACCCTCCTTTATCCTCACCCACCTCAAACCCTTCTCTTACTCTCACGCTTCGCAGTACAACTCCTCCTTCGGCAGCTCTGTGGATACCCGGGTTTCGTTCTCTAAAACTTGGCATGCGCCGACATTAAAACTGCCCTGCTACTTCTTACAGCGGCAATTAATAATAACACTTTTCGCTCTCGTGATCTCACTCCTTCCAACTTTCGTCCTTTCTCGCGGTCCTCGTTCACCCTCTGCTTCTTCCTCACGCCAGCGCCAGTATCCTCATGGGTACTGTTATTATCACCATACTTTCGGCATGGATGCCAAGAAATGCGATCCTTCCTGCCCCCTCTATCAGGGAAACTCGACAGCCATCCCGTCGTAGGAGCGACGGGAGATGCTGGCTCTTTTTCTTCTTCTCCTACTACTGCACAGGATGTTCTTCGTATCTACGATCAGTCTTCTAAACTTGTCTTCTTGATCGATTCTGGGGCCAGCCTTTCGCTGGTACCCAGGGACCCTTCCCAGGACTCTGCTATCCCTCTCCCTGGCCGTCAACTTTTCGCTGCTAATGGCTCTTCCATTCCGGTATATGGTGAGCGGTTATGCACGTTGGATCTTTTTCTCCGCCGCAAGTTCCCATGGGTTTTTCTCGTCGCTGAGGTGACACAGCCCATCCTCGGTGCTGATTTTTTGTCCCATTTTAATCTTATGGTCGATCTTCGTAATCGCCGACTTGTCGATGGCGATACTTCTCTTTATACTCCCGGTGCTATTATTGCTTCTGCTCTAAAGGGTATTTCTGCTGTTGCTCCTCCAACTTCTTCAGAGGTCTCTCCCTTTCTGACCCTCCTGCAGAAGGAATTCCCTTCGTTATTGCATCCCTGCTCTTCCGATACCCCTCTTAAGCATTCTGTTGAACATCATATCGAAACTACTGGCCCACCCACCTTTGCTCGAGCTCGCCGCCTCCCTCCTGATAAACTCAAAGCCGCCAAGGCCGAGTTTGATCACATGTTGCAACTTGGCATTGTGCGCCCTTCCAAGAGTTGTTGGTCTTCTCCGCTACACATGGTCCCTAAGGGCACCACGGGCGATTGGAGACCCTGTGGTGATTTTAGGGCCTTGAATTCTGCCACAACACCGGATAGGTACCCTGTACCGCATATACAAAGTTTCACTTCCCACCTATCTGGCAACACCATTTTTTCTTCTTTGGACTTAATTCGAGCCTACCATCAGATACCCGTGGCTCCGGAGGACGTTCCCAAGACAGCTGTAATCACCCCTTTTGGCCTCTTTGAGTATACAAGAATGCCATTCGGTTTGAAAAATGCAGCCCAGTCCTTCCAGAGGTTCATCGATTCTATCCTCCGTGGCCTCCCTTTTGCTTGGGCATATTTAGATGATCTTTTGGTCGCTTCCTCCTCTCCTGAAGAACATATGGAGCACCTACGTGCCGTTTTTGGTAGGTTGGATGATGCGGGAATTCGTCTCAATCCTACCAAGTGCGTATTCGGCGCGTCTTCTCTTACATTCCTTGGTCACACAGTCTCGGCTGAGGGTATTTGCCCTCTCTTGTAGACCGTGTCGCCGCTATCCGAGCCTTTCCTCTTCCCCAAAATCAAAAGCAACTTCGTCAATATCTGGGAATGATCAACTTTTACCACAGATTTCTGAAATCAGCGGCAGCCCTCCTAGGCCCGCTTACCGCACTCATTCGTCCTAAACAGCGAGGCAGCACCACTAAAGTCGACTGGTCTCCGGCAGCAGAGTCTGCTTTTGAGGCTTCCAAAGAAGCCCTCGCCTCCGCCACTCTTTTAGTTCATCCCCATGATACCGCACCAGCGAGAGTGCAGGTAGATGCCTCCGATTTCGCTGTTGGTGCGGTGCTTCAGCAGTTCCAAAAGGGCGAATGGTGCCCACTTGCCTTCTTTTCACGCAAGCTGCAACCCGCCGAAACAAGGTATAGTGCTTTTGGACGGGAATTGCTTGCTATGGTACCTTGCTGTTCGCCATTTTCGGTACTTTCTGGAAGGACGGGAGTTCCACATCCTGACCGACCACAAAGCGATCACTTTCGCAATGGCTTCACGGCATGAACGTCACTCCCCCCGTGAAGCTCGTCATCTTGAATTCGTTTCCCAGTTTACTACAGACATACGTCACATCTCCGGAGTGGATAATTTCACCGCGGATGCTCTTCTCGGATGAAATTAAGGCTCTTTTCTCCCATTCCTGACATTGATTACGCAGCCATGGCGACGTGTCAGGAGCAAGACATATCGATCTTCACAGGACTCTTCTCTACAGCTGCAGTGGCTCAATCTTCCGGGCATAGAGAAAGGCTCTTGTGCGACATTTCAACAGGCAATCCTCGTCCTTTCCGTAGCCGGGCTCTTCGAGGCAGATCTCTCTGCAATCTCGCATTCGCTTTCACACCCTGCGAGGCGTGCGAGCTTCAGCGCAACTGGTAAGGCTCGTTTTGTTGTGGACGCATAAAAGTTTAAACAGCCGATCGTAGGCGAACTGGGTCCGCGCGCCTGTATGGCTTGTCAGCGCTCTAAAGTGCAAAGACATACTAAAGCCTTAGGCACTTTCTTGCCTCCCGGGCAACGGTTTGAGAGAGTCACATCGAGCATTGTTGGACGTCTCGCCCCTTCTGCATGGCAAGCGAATATTCCTCACCTTATGGATATGGTTCACATCGTTGGACAGAAAGCTATCCTCTCTGCTGTTGCGCATGCCGATGCTAAGCTAAAGCCTCCTTGTTCCATGGATCTCTCGTTCGGAATTCTCTCTCGGTCTACAGGACTGATCAAGGTCTCGTTTTTCGAATCTTCTCTGGAAAGATTTGATGCGCTTGCTGGGTTCTGAGAAGATCCATACCAACCAGCTTCCATCCTATCTCGAACGGGATTTGTGAGAGGTTCCACCGTCAGCTTAAAGCCTCTCTCATGGCACATCCACAACCAGAACACTGGACTGAGGCTCTTCCTTTGGTTATGCTGGGTATACGCACGGCCGTTAAGGAGGATCTTCAGTGTTCAGCTGCAGAACTTGTTTATGGCTCTACACTTCGCCTGCCTGGCGAGTTCTTTTCTCAATCTTTCCCGCTTGCTACTGCAGACCCCACCCTGTATCTCACTCGCTTGAAACGCTGCGCCCTCTCCTGGAGACCTACTCCGACCCGCCAGCAAAAGGTGCACTCTTACATTCCGAAAGATCTCTCTTCTTGTACCCATGTTTTGGTGAGGCATGACTCCCACCGTTCTCCACTCCAACCCAAGTACGACGGGCCCTTCCCGGTGTTACTTCGGAAGGAGAAGTTCTTCAAAGTACAGTTCCTACTCGTACCGACGTTATATCGATCGATCGTCTCAAACCTGCCTATTTTGAGGCGAATCCTCCTGACGTCCAAGAATCGGACTTGTTTCCAAAACCAATTCTGATTCCTTTGGATGCATCATCTTCTTATCCTGTACCAGATTCTCCACCTCCTTCATCTCCTCCCGACTCTTCTCCTCCTTCATCTCCTTCTTCAAGATTACCACGTGTTTCATCTTCAGGATCCTCTTCTTTTCCTCTTCCCTGCTGTGGATCTGTCGGAGATAGAAGTTCTTCAACCATGATTCCACAAGTCGTACTGCAGATGTTCCACTTCCCTCTCGTATTCCTCGCCCTCTCGTCCACACTCCTGCACCTCCAACACCAGCCCCTCGTTCTCGCCCTCGTCCTGGTTTGCAGCCGCCTGCGTCCAGAGACTTATCGAGCAGAGGCCGTCATTTGCGCCGGCCACTCCGCTACCGGGATTAGAGCGCCCCGGCCTCAGCTCTGCAGGGGGGTACTGTGGAAGGCCACTCTCTGGGAAGTGGAAAGAACATCTATACAGAGCTGAACTACAGAGCCGAACTACGAAGTTACAGGGTAGAGCCGAACACGCCCTATGTTTAAGATGTAGTTGTCGTTTCGTGGAACTAAGCCACGCCTCCAAGCCGCCGAATTATCACTTTTCCAAAATCGCAACAGCATGTAACTTCCTTCTAGAGAATTAATATAAAATAATAGCAAAAGTACAACATTATATTAAAATACGAGCAAATTGATGTTAATTATATAACCAAACCCAAAACCAAGGTGAGTTTAGAAAAAGGGCAGCCTATTAAGTACATTATTTTAGGTAAATAGACCAAAGTTAGGCGACCCTAGATTAGTCGGTGGAGCCTAAAGCTGAGGTTTAGAAATAGGTTGCAACGAAAACGCATCAGATTGAATAGCGTATCAAAAAGAATGCCTAAAATCCAGTAGGAAAACAAAGTGAAGTGTTCATGCATGCCAGTGAAAATTTGCGGTAGGCTTAGGTAGCGTTCAAGCAATTAGCCTAACTTAGCGGTCAGAGGCTAGAGTAAAGAGAAAACTAGGTGGATATTTAGAGTCGCATGTAATTTTAAGTATAATGTGGGAAATAACAGCTCTGGGATAGGCCGTTATTTCCACACATATCTTACCCTAGTGGGCGTTTGCGTTACATAGCAGTTTGAAGAGAGGCTAAGCTGGGTAATAGTAGAGCAGAGGTGAACAACCGGAAAATGTTAGATTTAGGAACTTTTTAATATAATTTAGCATCAGTATAGTAAATAGAGGTCGCATAGATCGGTATTTACTATACCTAACCCTAGCGGGCGTGCGCGTTACATAGCAGTTTAGAGAGAGGCTAAGCTGGGTAATAGTAGAGCAGAGGTGAACAACCGGAAAATGTTAGATTTAGGAACTTTTTAATATAATTTAGCATCAGTATAGTAAATAGAGGTCGCATAGATCGGTATTTACTATACCTAACCCTAGCGGGCGTGCGCGTTACATAGCAGTTTAGAGAGAGGCCAAGCTGGGTAATAGTAGCGCAGAGGTGAACAGCCCAAAAATCTCTCTCTCTCTCTCTCTCTCTCTCTCTCTCTCTCTCTCTCTCTCTCCTCTTTCGTCTCTTCAGATCTCTCATCTCTTCTCTCTCTCTCTCGTCAAAGAAGTTACAACAACATAGGCAATTTTTTAATATATGTGTCTGTGTGAGTCTCATACCAAATGTAAGGCTGCTTTATGCGAATGTATATCGGGGAGAAACCTTTTTCTGCCTGTATATGCATATACATAAAACAGCTTCTCCCAAACTAATAATCTTTTGTACTGTGTAAGACTCATACCAAATGTAATGCTGCTTTATGCGAATGTATATTGGGGAGAAACCTTTTTCTGCCTGTATATGCATATACATAAAACAGCTCCTCCCAAACTAATGTTTTTTTTGTACGGTGTGAGACTCATATCAAATGTAAGGCTGCTTTATGCGAATGTATATCGGGGAGAAACCTTTTTCTGCCTGTGTATGCATATGCATATACATAAAACAGCCTCTCTCAAACTAACAATCAATTGTCTACTACTCCACATATAGTTTCATATTCTGTGATTCTTTCTGCAGAATAATGATTCAAATGTGGAATAGTAAATAACTAGGTTTTACCCTGTACTAGTTCTTTGTTTTGTTTTTTAGGCAAGGGGTCCAACCCTCACTGTAAAAATTGAAGTAGGAAAATAAAAATTGTAAGAACATTAACTTCTCAATCAACCTTAAAGAAAGCGGGTCTAGAACCAGCTTAATATATATAATATATATATATAGATAATATATATATATATATTATATATATATTATATATATATTATATATATATATATATATATTATATATATATATATATTATATATTATATATATGTTACTATATTATATTATATATATTATATATATATTATACTATATACATATTATATATATATATATATATATATATATATATTATATATATAATATACTATATATATATATATAGTATTATATATATAATATATATAGTATATAATATATATATTATATATATATATTATATAATATCTATATATATATATATATATATATATAATATATATATACTATATCCTATATTATATATATAATATATATTAATATATTATAATATATATATATATATATATATATATATAAATATATATATTACTATTATATTACTATATATATATATATATATATAGTTTATATATATATATTTATTAATATAATATTATATAATATATATTAATATATATCCTTTATTATAATTATTATTAATAAATTATTAAAATAAACTTTTATTTTTAACAAATATAGCATATTTATATTATAATATATCTATATATTTATACTATAATATATTATATATATCTATATGAAGTATGTTGTTACCTGTGTTTAATGTAATATTAGTGAGACTATGCGTTTGGGAATAAGAGGTATACGATCTAAAGTAAATAGGTTTCAGATGGACAATCTAGGGGCGTGGTTTAGGTGTGAGAAGAATTGATAAAATGAGAAATGAAAGTATTAGAGAGAATGTGTGGTGTGGGGTAAATTAGAGAATAATGAAAGTACGCTTGAGATGGTTTCATCAGTGGAACGAATGGATGATAGTCCGGTGGTTAAGCGGATGTATAGTGGTGAGTGTAGTGAACGGCTGGGAGACCGAGAAAAAGTGGATTGGTCAGTAAAGGGAATGCTGGAGGAGAGAAATGTGAGTTGGCAGAGGCGAGAAGAAAGGTGGATAATAGGAGGTGAATGGCGGGGTTTGGTGAGGGGTATTGTTGTGGCCACCGGGCGCAAGGGTTAAACCGCACATTTGACGAGATGCCAAAGTGAATGTCGTGCGCTGTCGCGTGAAGCTCTTGAAGGTGGTTGTCTGATGCGACGAGGTCTCACTCAAAGGTATAAGGGGGGCGGGTAAGGCTGGGCTTTCTTTTGACTTTCGTCATATTCTTCTACTATTTTGTTTTTAGTGGCATGCTTCACACTACCCCGAGTTTTGGAGAGAAGTGGGTGATGTAATGATGATTATATATATATATAAATATTATATATATAATAATATTATATATATAATTAGTATATATATATATATATTATTTATATATATATATATATATATATAGTATATTTATATATAATATATATATATATATAGTAGTAGTATATATAATATATATCATATATATGTATATCTTATTATATATATATTATAGTAATATAGGGGAGTACCAAAAAAATTTCGGGGGTGATTTAAGATAAGAATATATACTATATATTATATTATAATAATATATATTAT
>JABUQX010058063.1:0-7500 GCA_015478945.1 Trachelipus rathkii | reverse complement strand
GAGGTAAATGCCAAAATCCTTAACAATCCTAATATGACTGCACATATCAAATTTATTTCCAAATTAGCAAATTTTGGATAGATTTGTCGATGGAATAAGTACTTATAAAGATAGTAGTATGGATGCTTTGATTCGCGACTTGTCTCTAACTGGTTTGAAAAATCATCAAGATATAAATTGTAATCCCTATATCTTTTTCATTTTAAATTGATTTCTCACAAGAGGCATTATAATTTATTCATTATCAGAAAGGAAGTTCTGTTGCAACTTCCAAATGTTTGAAAATGTTTCGTTGATCTTTGCTTGAAAACCCTTCTAAACAAACATCACATTTGCAATATGATTAAGAGCAGTTGCTGTCACTAACTTATGGAGATGAATGTATATCTAATGAAAGAGTGTTTTTTTGAGAATAAAGTTAAGACTAAATAAATAAACTTATAGCAAATTTGCTTTTGCTTAAAGACTTGAAAAGATCTAAGTTTTTTTTTATAAAAGGTTAATATCTTGATCCATTGAAGCTCCTCTTAAGCTTCAACAATGCTTTAAAAATTTCATTAGGTCGTAACAATCCATCAAAATTTTCCACCTACCTTGTGTCGCCCATTCGTGAGAGCTTTGTCTATTTTGGTGTCTGGGAAAATCTTTTTTTTTTTTTTTTTTTTAAAATATGTATAAAATTGTCAATCTAAAATAGCATATAGTTGCATTCGATGTGCCATCAAGTTTCTAATGTGTCGTACTTCACAGTATGAATGTGAACAGTTGATAACATCTAACTCCGCTGGATATTTTGACAGCTTAAACACCTTCTATAAACATTTCTTCTTGCTTACACGCATCATACTCGGTTGTCTCATCCAGAAAGTTAATATTTAATATCAAAGTTCGTAGTATTACTCAGATAGAGATAAGGAAACAAAGAACCAGTTAGAGCAACATGGACCTATCGAGACTGTCCCAGTCAAACTAAATGTTTTTATATTTTAATACATTCCCAGTGCGACAAACACAACCTACACCACACCCTAAGGCCTGTCATTTTCCTAAACAAAGGTCAATACTACCAAAAGTAAAACCTTTAGCTAAGGTTCATGCTACACAATACAAGCTTTTACATAAGTTTTATTTGTGACTCACTGGATAGCTAAACATGCGGTTACTCTTAATAACCTCAACTAAAACCGTTCCGCCACTATGCTACGTCAGAATATACTATATGCAATGCACCACACAATCATATACTATCCAATCTTTCTTTAATGTTGCACAGTGAGTCACACTAACAAACTCCCGGGGACAACCATTCAAACCAAACTTTTTTTTTTTTTAAACCTACTTACAAGAACTGAATCAAGGTTACACGTTCTCTACATTTCCTTCATTAGTGGTCCTAGAAAACTGTCCGTGGTAAAAATATTTTATAGCTTTGTATGCATGTTCCCTATGACTGGAGAATTTTGAAGGGACATAACTCGGCATATGCGGACGACTGGCAATGCTTGGAGCAGAGAGAGACGGGCGATTCGAGAGGTGGTGAGTTGTTTGCGGAGGAGTCGGAGGAAGCAGGGATGAAGATGAATTACAGAAGACCGAGAATTAACAGTAACGGAGAACTGAGGGAGGGGGTCGGAATGATCGGTCCCGAGAGAGGCAGGAGGTGAAGGGCGGTAAATACTGCAATTTCTCGAGGGTGGTCTTAACCAGAACGGGGAGGAAGTGAGCCACGACGATTACGCGAAGATGGAAAGTATGGATTAGTTTATGAAAGGCGGTATACCCCACTGAATGAATCAGTACGACAACATCGGAATAAGGTTAAAAAGTGATTTTTTAACAGCATACTGACTCCAACACTGCTGTACGGAGGCGGAAACATGGACAACAAAGAGAAGAGAGGAGAGTAGAATCAAGCGAGCGGAGAGAGCGATATCATCAGAACTATGATTGGACAGACTAAGAGAAGACGACTAAAAATAAAGTATTAGAGAAGATATAAGGTCGAAGATGAACTGCAGATGGATGTTTCGGGGAATTCGAGATGGTGGCGGACATCTGGAGAGCATAGAGCAGAAGAGATGCGAAGTGGGAACTGGACCATCAGAGGGCAGAGACAAGGGGAAGACGAAGAAGAGATCGGCGCGGATTCGGTGAGGATCTCTGGAAGATGTCAGCTACAAACTATAGAGGCTGAAGAGAAGCCAGGAATACCCGTGCCGCAAGGGAACGTCTGGGACGATCGCTTGCCGCGCCTGACACGGATAAGATCTTCTGGGAGCGGAAAAGAGCAAGAAATATATATATATATATATATATCCTATCTATATATTATATATAATATACTATATATATATAATATATATATATATACTATTACTATATAATATATATAATGAACAACAGCTTACTAAGACCTTCACTAACTACAATGTTTCGCTCATTCTATTATAAAACCTTTACTCTTTAATTGCTTTGATTAATCTATTTTTTATTAATTATTAAAATTATAATTAAGAGACTTAAGCATCCCAAAAATTTTGATAACTTAAATAATTTAGGGAAGGGGTCTTGGAATATAATATATATATATATTATATATATATTATATAGTATACTATATATATTATATATATATTATATACTATATATATATATATTATATATAATTATATAGTAAACTACTACATTACTTAGTTTACATGAACTTACATCTAATATCATCTACTCATTGAATGATTAGCATTGGCAGGTTCTCCTCTTTTTCCCTTTGGTCTGATTTTATAATGGCGAAGAACAGAAAAAGAGTTCAGCGCTAACTTGCGTGGAGGTAGAGAGTAAAGCAATTTCAGCTTCTTTGTAGCAAATGTCTTGATACTCTCGACGTTAACAAAAATTTTTCAACTTCTTTCACTGCAGCAAGAAAATTTTATTTAAAGTTAAAGGACACTATTGATGTACAAGAGATTAGAGAAAGAGACCTTGACTATTTCTTGAACGCAAATCGAACGCCTTTAGCTAACGCTCTTCAATATCTAGAAGCTTCTCATACTAATAAATTATGAATTTTATGAAAAATGACTTGGAGGAGGATAAGATAAAAGGAGAATGTAACATGATAAAGAGTTTCATCACTTTACTATAAGTAGTTTAGAATGTAATCTTATCTTCTTGAACTTCACCTGCAACCGCTTTAATACAATGGCACATTGGCAAAGTGGCAATTTAGCTTTTTTGTTGTTGATCTTCAGATTAAGCTACCCCTGTAAGATTGGATCAATATAAACAGCAGCTAGTATAATATCATACTGTCAATGAGAGAAATTTCTGCTCGTACACATGAGTCTTTTATTTAGATATTAATATAGATGGTATACACAAGTGAAGAGATATATATATAAGATATACATCAAAATTGAGCATAAGTGCTGTTAAAATTTCAATTAATTGCATTTTGTGATGTGGAAGTCGGAAGTCAATAAACTTGCATGAAGTGATTGAGTCATTCAGAGTCAATTTATAAGCTTTAGTCAGTTTAAATTTTTCCGACTCAAACTCTTCTCGAAGTCAAAAGATCGGACTCGCCTCTTTGAAAATTACCAGACTCGACTCCGACTGCCCTGCTTAAAATTACCGACTCCGACCCTGGTCACAAAACCTCATTTGTCTGAGAACTGAGGAAGGATAGGAGGACGAAGGAACATTATCAAGATGTGCTCGATCAAATGCTTAATAAAAACAGATATTCGATTAAGAATAAGAGGAATGCAGTCTAGAGGGAGGAAATTAGTCGTAAATCCGCGAGGTCGTAGAATTTAATGAAAGAAAGACGCGTATCATAACAGGTTGGGCGAATTCATGACGGTACCACGACCCGCTAAGCGAGGCTGTCAACTACAACGATAGGTGATAGCACAGAGCGCAGAGAGGTGGAAGAGAGATATATATATATATAGAGGATTACCTCTATTCTCCGAGGCTCAAGAACTAATTTCTTCGCATTCACCAAATATTTAAATAGCAGCGCACTTCCTTCACAACTTTGCTATTACACTCTGCATCATCCATTCCTCTCATCCACATATAGCCTCTAAACTCCAGATAACTGTTCGCAAATGCTTTCTCATGCCAATATGATCAATATTAAACATAAGAACACTACTCAAGACACACTTACTCTTATCTACATTAGTTTCAACTTTATTTTATCGCCTCATCAATCTCTCAAACTTTCTTCAGATTACAGAACACAATCAGACGATTAAAGAGACCTTCAATTTCCGTCAGTTCATACACCTCACATAAAACCCTCTTTACCTTTCAATCAACTCATGAACTACGGGGACAAGAACACATTTCTGCTAAAGCTCCACCTGATAATCATTAAAACCATTGACGTCACTTCAACTACGCAAGTACAATAAAACTTGATCCATTCAGAAGTTACGAACAACAACCAATTATATCACCTACCCCCCTGTCACAGAGCTTCCCCTATTAATCCTGTCATAATGGTATATTTGCAGTCCATTAAAACTTAATACCATATATATTCTTCTCCTCTCATTTGCTTCATGTAAAATTTGATCTTCCACTAATCTTATTCTACCACACACAGTATACTAATATATTAACATGCATGATGAGGTTCAGATAGATAGGACAAGTTATCGGATAAATTAGAAATCTGCTCTTCAAAGTTGACAATTTCCAAAGGCTGTTTTTTGAAAGTTAAGTTTTTCGCCTTCATTTGCTACTGAAATGCAAGCAACGTGCGATTGATTTATAGCAAACAAGTATATCATCTCTCTTTTTTTATGGCACTTTTACGGAACATAAAATTAAATATTTTTATAAAAAATATTAGACATTTTAATATTACTAAACGCTTTTTTAACGCACGATAAATACTAAAATATGATATAAAACAAACTTTTGGTATACTACGAAGTCAATTATATTTTGTTTTTAATGATTTTTTTAGGGCAGAATTTTGCAGGGCGAAAAAACCAAACTCATGACACAGATAGTCCGAAAATTTATAACATGTGAATTGAAGAAATAATTTGGATATGCTGTACAATATGCTACACATTTTTTTTTTTTTACATAATGGCCATCCGTGCGATACATTAATAACACACTTGAAAAAGGTCGACATACATTACTTTTAAAAAAAAAGTTGTACGACGATTTTACCATGTCAAGATTTGGGTATAGTTCCAAACAATTAGCGGTTTCCCACAGCTCTGCTTTATAGTAAAGCCAAATATAAGAAGAAAATTCAATGATAAACAAGAAAAATACAAGCAATAAAATTAAGTTGCTGTGGATAGTTTTATCATTAGGAAGAATCAAACTCTAAAACGGTACATAATCATATTATTACTTCAGGTTTAAGTTCGGTAAACTAAGTACAGTAAAAAATATATAAATTCAATAAATTGCAAAATTTTAAGGGTTTAGAAAATAATAAATTATTTAAGTGAAATTTTAGAAATGAAACAAAAAAAATAGTAAAACTATATGTACAAAATAACTGAAAATAAACAATAAAAATGTTAAATTTTTTTTATAAAAAAATTATAATTTTCCCTGCTTTCATAAAACAAAAGAAAAACAGATTTTCTTAAACAGCATAAACGCCATTACATTTAACAAACATCTAGGGGCTTGATTTAAATATCTAGAACTAAAGCTTCAGTCTCCTAAGCTACTATACTGCCCCATTTGACTATCTACGCACACTATAATATAAAGTACTACTGCCAACTAATATCCTCTAACCAAACATACTAGCATATAAAGTATTACTTATTCTAAATTCAGTAAATTTATTATAATATTAATATTTTTAAAATACTCTCAGGATGTCGTATACAATCAATTAGTTATCAATGTTTATTTTTAACACTAATCTTTAATAAAGATTCAAATGTTTTTTATGTTTTCTGGTCAAGTTGAAGTTTATAACTGTGTGGAGTTCAGAAGGTGAAGACAATGCTTTCGTAAATTGTTTACTTTAATTCATGATAAAAAGTTTCTCACAGTAGGAAACACTTAAGATGGTTTTTCACTTGTGTGGCGTTCTGAATGTATTCTCAAGTATACTTTTAAATCATTTAAAAAAACTTTTATAGCAGTGAGCCACAGCGAACTTTTGAATGGTTTTTTCCTCGCACCCGTGTGGGTTTCGAATGTGGCTTTCCCTATAGGCTCAATTTCTGATTAAAAACTTATTCTACAGTAGGAAACTTAAAATGGTTTTATTTCCATACAGAGCCGTGTGGGTTCGAATTGTGGGCTTCTAAAATCTTTACGATAAAAATACTTTTATGAGTCACAGTAAGGAATCTTAATGGCTTTATTTCACTGGTGTGGGATTCGAATGAGGTGAAGCCTCTTAAAGCACTTTTTTAGCGACTGAAAAACTTTTAATCAGTAAAAACAATAAATGGTTTTTTTCATCAAGAAGGCAAAATTAGCCGTATAGTTCGAGATGTGGGTTCTAAAATACCCTTGTTTTAGATTAATAAAACTTTTTAATCATAGTAAGAACTACATGGCCGTTTTAACACCTTGTGGGTTTGTTCGAAGGTGAACTCTTAAAGCACTTTTAGCACTAAAACTTTTATCACAGTAAGAAACTTAATGGTTTTTCACTCCGTGCTGGGGTTCGAATGTGGGTTTCTAAATTATGCTTATGATTACTTTTATCACAGTATGACCACTTAATGGTTTTTTCACGCCGTGTGGGTGGTTCGAAGGTTGACCTATTAATAAAACACTTTTATCGCTATCTAAAGACTTTTATCACAGTAAGGCAAACACTTAATGGTTTCTTTTCACACTCTCGTGGTGGGTTCGAAGGTGAAACTCTTAAAGGGCCTTTTAGCCCCCTAAAACTTTTATCACAGTAAGAAAGCTTTAAATGTTTTTTCACCCGTGTGGGTTTGAATGTGGGTTTCTAAATCTTGTTTACGATTAAAACTTATATCACGTAAGAAACGAACAGTAAAGACACATTAAAAATGGTCTTTTTCACCCGTGTGGGGTTGAATGTGTGGTTTTTAACCACTTTTTTAACTAAAACTTTTATCACAGTAAGAACACTTTAATGGTTTTTCACCTGTGTGGGTTCGAATGTGGGTTTCTAATGTAGGTTTTTTATCTGTAAAACTTTTATCACAGTAGAAACACTAAATGGTTTTCACCAAGTTGGTGGCTTTCGTTGTGATTCGTTAAGACTCATGTTACTACAATTATTGGCACAATTAAGAGCACCTAATGCTTTATTCAAGTATTATTACACTTATCAGTATCCAACAGAATTTCTTTCGTCACAAAGATTTTTAGTCATTATTGTCATTTTCCTGTTTTATATTACGCAAAGGCAGAACGGACACTTATCTTGTTGATTGTTTTTCGTTCAATTTCTGGACTTAAGGATTAAGCTCTGCCTCATAATAAGGTTTGCCTGTGTGAGGGTCTGTTCGATTTAAC
>JABUQX010058062.1:20000-35000 GCA_015478945.1 Trachelipus rathkii | reverse complement strand
TAATAATAATAATAATAAAAATAATAATAATAATAATAGTTAAATAATAGTTAAATAATCATGAAAATGAAAAGTATTTATTTAATGGAATGAGGAGACATGTTTGTGGTCCGTAACGATTCTTAGGTCAATGGCTGTTCCTCATACATGTATAAAATATTTAGACCAGGACTTAAATGTAAGGTTTTTCCAAGTTTGCAGATGATACAAATTGGCTACCTTTTAATAAGCGAATAATGGATGGATGATAAAGATTTTAATAAAGATAAGGAGGGGCTGTAAATCGTTGATTGGCATGAGCAGGTTCATTCCTTCTTCAGCAAAATCTTTCTTTCCTCATTCATTCCTTCAAAAACTAAATCTCTCTCCTCATTATCCATGGTTCGATCGTGCTTATTCTCTGGCCATTAAGGCTAGAGACATGCGTATCGGGGGTGGAAAATTTCTCGTTCTCTTATCACTCTTACTTTTTCATTTCAGCTTAGAAATCGTTGCAGGGATACTCTTCGAAGAGCAAAGCTGGCTTTCACTCAAAGAAAGTGAGCTAACACCTCCTTGTTTCTCCTACTGACAAATCTTTCATCGCTCTAGCAACTCTGTAAATCTGCCTTTCCTCCTCTTTATTCGATCTGATGATTGTGTTGCTAATCTCCAACTGAAAAGGCCTAATCTCTTCGGCCCCCTCGCTCAACTATATCTCTATTCTCAATAAAAACTAGCACTTTCCCTCCCTGTGTTGGAAGATCTCACATGTCCACCTATTCCGAAAAAAGGAAAGCGCTCTGATCCTTCTAACTATCGCCCCGTAGCTCTCACTTGTATTCTACTAAGATCTTTGAAAACCCTTCTCAACGCACTTCTTAGATCATCTGGAGAAAAACTCACTTCCGCATCCCCAGTACGGCTTTTCTCGTTGCACCGAAGATCAACTGGCGATATACATATCCATATCTAAGCCGATTTATCGGTTTTTTTTCGCTTCTTAGGAACTACGGGGAGGACTTGGGTGGTGGCGCTTGACATATCAAAGCATTTGACCGGGTATGGCACGCCGTCCTGCTCTCCAAGCTTCCCCTCCTTTGGGTTTCCTCCTTCTCTTTGCTTACTTATATCTAGCTTACTTTCAAATCGCTCAATATCGGCTGTTGTTAAAGGGGCGACTTCTTTCTTTTCTGTCAATAGTAGGTGTTCCTCAGGGTTCTGTTTTAACATCTCCTGCTTTTCATTAATGATCTTCTCACCTGCACTCTAACTCTATCCACTCGTATTCGATACTCGACCCTTCATATCTTTAACTCATATCAATTCTACTCCCACTTTTACTTCTGGAATTTGCCTCTCGTCTTAATCTTTCCGATTTTATTCTCGCTGATTGGATAGAAATAAACTTGTGAAATTCAATTTCTTTAAAAACTCCAACTTTTTACAAATCTCCTTTCTCCAAAATAACTTCTAACTTTCCTGTCTCTTCTCTTTCGACGGTCTGTCGTCTCTCCTGTTGACAATATAAACATCCTTGCCTTAACATGAACAAAAAAATGTCTTGGAAACCTCACATCACAACGATTGCTAGGGCGGCCCTCAAAGAACTGGAAGTTCTGTTTAGACTGTAGACTTTCCTCCTTTTCTCAGTTGCTCCGCTAAACAAAGGTCTCATTCGCGCCAATGTATGGAGTACTGCTCTTCATATTTGGGGGGGGGGGCTCTGGTGTCACCCGGCTTTTGGACAGGGTCGAGTCACCGGCAAAAAGGCTTATAAACTGTTCTGTACTTTCCAGTATCACTTGACACCTCTATCTTTAGCGAGGCGATGTATGTGCTTTATCTCTATCCTTATTTAGGTACCGCAGCCGCAAGTTGCTCGAAGGACTTATCTCCGTACACACCTTTACGACGCCTTGTAAGCACAATAGGGCTGTATCGCGCGCGAGTATGTATTGACATGGTAACATCCAGGCAGTAATTAGACTGAATGGTGCTATCCTTCTTTCCCAACCCACCTCATGATTTGTTGGAAATTCTCCTTCCAATCTTCAGTATTTCCTACTGAATTTAATCATCCTCACTTTTAAAGACCTTGCGTCTGTGCTCATATTGCGTAATTTGCCGCTAGTAGGGTGAACTATTTTGGAGAAGTACACCACCCCCTCCAATTGAACTTAGAGGCTTCTGCCCGTGAGTGGTGTGTGACAACTGTAAAAAAAAAAAATCCTTGAACTGGGCAGGATATGTGGTAAATGATCTAATCTTCCTGATTTCCCCATCCAAAACTATTTCAGATTATCCCAGAAAATCGTACTCTTTCAACATTACCCTTTCAGACTGGATCAATAATAGGTCGCAACACACAAAATTTTTGACCTTTTCAACTTTTAAATTTACCTAATAGAACTTCTAGTACCACACACACAAAATCTAACCCTTAGCTCTCTACCACAACTCACTCATCAGAATATGCAATCCTTCTATCCCCCTCAATCCTTTCCACAGCAACACAAAACACAATTCCACACCACACACACACTTCATTTTCACCGTTATTCCTTATACATCTTATTTATTAAGTCACAGCGAGCAAAATCAAATTTGCCCTTTACAAAAAATAACAATCCAAATCAACAACTCTAACTCCTTCCTAACACTCAACATATTTATTCCCTCCTGGACATTTCATATTACAGATACGCATTCATACATTTTCCGCGTAAGGATAGAAGGGCGACTTACTGCGATCACAGACCTTTCTCCAGGCATGCATAACATTCCTAGGCAAAAAGATAAGTACGTAGTAGGCCAGCCAAACCTAACTACCTACCGAATCCCTTAGTCAATCCTTCAATAATATGACACGGCAAGGGACATACGATGTGGGCAATTTTTTCTTCCCACACATAGGGATAATAAGGGATAGGGATGTCTGCAAGATGTTGTCTAGAAAAGGGGTGTGGATATAAATAAGTATGTGTATATGAAATGTTGTCTGGAGGATGAGAATGGAATTATGAAGATCATTCCGAGGACGTCGACCACATTAAAACAAATGGGATGTCACAAAATACACAAAATAAGCAAAATGAAAGGAAAAATATATACAATATAAATAATATATAAATAATCATAATAGATAATATAAAATAAAATATATATAAATAATAATAAAATTAATAAAAGAATAATAAATATATATATATAATAATATTAATATATATATATATAATTATTTATTATTATATTATATTATTAATATAATTTACTCCTAAATAAAATAGTTAAAGACTTTAAATATTATTCAAAATTCTTAATATTATGTTCAAATTATATCGGCGTAAAAAATTTTGCCGATTGCAGATGCACCGATTTAAAAATATGCTCGATTTATTCTAGCCGATGACGATGACGATTAAAACGTAGCATCACTCAATTACCCTAAATCTAACTATATAAATCCATATACTATATATATAAATAGCTATTACATATACCGTAGTAGATAATAAAGTATATGTATATATATAATATATATACTATATTATACCTATAATATATATATATAAATAATATATATAATATAGATATATAACAATATTACTATGACCATATAAACTATATACTTAAATATATACTAAATAATATATTATATATATATATATTATAGCCCTAAATATAGCATATATATATATATATTATACTCATATATTATAATATATATATAAATGTATATATATTATAATAATTAATAATCATACCCATAATAAATAATAATAATAATAATAATCAGATTTCATAGTGACAATGTAATAGATTATATATGCGCCATAGAAGATTAGCACTATAACCACGTTTATTTAAAGTACTAAAAAACTTTCTACTTCTATATTATTGCCCCTATACCTAACGTTTTAAAACATTAAAATTGATTTACTGAAATATTTTCCCATCGAGTCTAAAATATCCCGTAATACAGATCTTAAAAGATATATATGAAAATAAGTATTATTTAATAAACAAAACAAATAAACAAAAAAATAAAAACAAAAAATCTTTTTATTAAAAAAAAATACAACGCAATGGTTTTTTTTTAATCCAAACTCACGGTGTTAGAGTGACAAATACGTAGGTTAGGATGGTAGTGGCTTCTGAATGGAATCAACAAAGTAGTATGACGATAGGGAAGGCAGTGATCGTGTTAAGAATTAAATGGGTGAGTCCGTCAGATTTTGAGTAGAATCTTTGCCTCTTTTACGATTATTTTGAATTAGCAGGGAGCAAGACATGAGCTCTGCCTGTTAATGCTCGTCTCCCTTCGCGGTACTATTTCTAATCTCTGATAGTCATGGATGGTATGGATTTTTTTATGCGACGTGTAATCCTCTGGGTGGTGGGGTGGATTAGCAGCATCTTGATATCGCGGGCTCTAAAGTGGTAAATTGTTAATCCGAGCTATGTGCGACTTTGAGTGAGTGTATGCTGGGTTATGTGTGAGAATTACTAGCCCGGCACTTATTAGTTCGGACGGCTGATTTGAACTCTGCGTTCCATGTTGATGTGTCTCGTGTATCTGGAGGAGTGCAAAGTGTTTGAGTGTAAGGGTTATATTGCTTTGGAGAGAACCTTTTTGGGCGCGGAATTGTTTGTTCAAGAAGCGACTCCTCATTATATTATTTTGCTTAAAGATATAATAGAAAAAAAAAAAATCGTTAAATAAGAGAGGCGGCTGTGAATTTATGGTAAACGTGGTATTCAAGTAAATGCTTAGTATGTTATAATGAGTTGACGTGTATGTGAACTCTCAGCAATCTTTCTCCTCTACGCGTGTGTGTGAAGTTATAGATTTTAGAGATGTTGTGATCGGTGGAGTCAGCTGAGAAGCGGTGTGGGTCCTGGTTGTGCTACTAGACTTTCTCGCGAACGTAGTTATATGCATTTTTGGTCATTGGGATATGTAGGGACACTGGTACGATGGTGGACAGAGTAAGTGTAGTAGGAAGAGGTAATTTAGAGTGGGAGTTACTCGGTCTATCGTTGAGAAACTTTCGTTGCTCGTCTAAGCACAATTCAATACCTCAGATATGAAGAGTAGAAGTGTAATCGGTACTCATACAATGTTCATTATCCACGTTGTTGTCATCAGCTTTTCTCACACATGCGTCCGTCCATGTTTATGCTCACCTCCTCGCGTCTCCTCATTTGTATAGCTATGCGCGCGACTCTCATCTGGGTTGATGAGTAGTTATTATGTCTATGATTGGTTGATCGTTTAAAGGTTATTTCTCTGTAATTGTTGTTCTCTGTGTGTAATTGTGTATTATGTGCTGTTTGATGTGTTGTGTGTCTATATATATGGCTGTGTATGAGACCTTGATGCAACGAATTATTGAATTATCACAGATTTTATTAAGAGTAAATTCTAGTGCCGTGTGACGTATACTCGAGATGACAATATTACAAGTAGATTAATTAAGATATGCTGGATAGAGTTGAAATATATTTTGTAACGTGGCAACTTAGGCGTTTTTTCATGATGGAACAACTGTTTAACTCGAATCTAGCCAATTGCATCTGTACTTTGTGGTTATTATTAGACGGATTATTTGAGGGGCAATGCTCTATTTTTCAACGTCACTGCGATGTGGTCGTGCGTAGACTTTGCGTGAGGCACGACTCCGCCATAGGGAGGTGCAGACTAGAGAAGAATTGATTGAGAATCTACGAGTCCATGCGTAATATACGACAAGTTTGGACAGCCAGTCGCAAAATGTGGAGCTAGATAGTAGATAGACAGGATAGATGAAAGTGAGTAGTGATATTTTAGGAGATTGGTGAACTGGCGACGGGGCCGTGAGTGCCTCGAGTAGGAAATGGTTTGTTTTATTCGTTGTCGCGCCATCTGGGCACACGAAGTAAGTGGTTATGACACAAACATTTTAAATCTCTTTTGTAAACGCTCTAACTCTCGCAATGTAGACGTGTATAATTGGGTTCCATCGTCTGTACCCATGAATGCTTGTTAGGGTTGGCATTCTCTCTTCTTCAATCTGCGCATGGTTCTTTCTTTCCCTCTCACTTCATTGCCTATTTGAGGGGGGGCCCCATAAGGCTGGGGCTTTCGTTTTGTTTGGCTTTGTAGTGACAGTGAGTTCTTCTTACTGCTTTCGATTGTGGTACCGATGCCCGTTCGCGTGCATCACCCTTCACATACCTCTATTATTCTTGTGTGTAGATACGAAATTTTATATGAAAGAGATATTTTATAGAGAAATGATAAGTAATGTCAATAAATCTTACTCTTCCACTTTATTAAACAAATTCCTTTGGCCATATGCTCTCCCATCGGACTCATAATCCAAATCATCTAACATTATTATTTGATACGGTGTGTCGAGAGCAGTATCGTGTAACTCATAGTTGCTCATTAGAGTGCCATTGTAATGTATGCTAAGAAACGAGTTGATAGCTAGAATAAAAGTTGCTACCTCCTCCAATAATTAATAATTAAATAAATCTAGTTAATCAATTTAGGTGATAGTGTAAATAGTGCTCTAAAAACGTAAGTGTGAAGTATTATATCTTACTACAGTGAGCATTCAAGAATTATATTGGTTAATAATTATGTCAATTGTATAGCATTTGAAATCAATATAATAAACTGTTTATGGATAAAATATTAATAAAATATAAATATAAATGAAAAAGATTATAATATATATATCTTTCTTTCTTATATCTTCCTCTTTGCCCGCAAAGGATGGAAGAACAACCAACAACAAGGTAAGGATATGCTTTAGTCATGATCGGAAAAGAAAACAGATAAGAAAATATGACAAAAGTCGCAAAGAAAGCCCCACCATATACACGCCACCACCTCCCCTTTATACCTATAAGTGAGAACTCGTCACAGACAAGAAAAATCCACCCTAAGAGCCTCTATACATGAGGCACACGCTCGGACCCCTCAATTATGAGTAACTCAGTACAAATCAACATGTAAGAGCAGACTCTCGATCCACTATGGCCTCCAAGTCGACAGGCACACAACCATGCGACCGCCAGTGTGACGGAAAGCGCCGCGAATTGCAGAGTACCTATTATGTGCACGCGGTGTATGATCTGCAGCCCTCTGCCAAGAGAACTCATATTTGGCTGGACTCCTTGAAGAGACATTCGGAGGGTTTCAACAGAATACGCTATATGCGACTTTACCTGCTAGTGCGGATCTAATACACTATATAGCCGCGTTTGTCCCGAACTCGACAAGCTCGACCCCGAAAGTCTATAACATCCCGGGACACTCTACATCTCAAATTCCCGGCCCTCTACTCTATCTCTCAATACGCTTTCACACATACCCCATTGAAAAATGAAACTTGCAAACTGTGCCCTAGCCATTTTACTCTATACTAGCATCTATTCTCATTAATTCATCTCTCAAGTATATACCCTGTCATTCACAACCACATCATGCACTCTCATTCAATAATACGTTACAATTCCGTCATATTTTCAATCTATATAATACATATATACAATGGCCACTAGGACATTTGTGAATACTATGACATATGTCACATACGTGACACCATATTTGATAACTTAGATCCTAGTGACGTTACTTATTCCATTCCATAAGTCTCAACTACTATACACTCAGCTACAAACTTTACCCAATCATGATAAGACCCATAGACGTCAAGCTACAATACTTATGTCCCTGTTACCATTCACCAACCGATTTAAATGTGCTGACACGAGCGATCATTCCATAGCCATGTCACATACATTTTCCTTCTAACACTCTGCTATCAATACCTCCCTGAACCAGAAAATCATGAGGTTATCAGTCCCCAGCGCTAATTCCTCAATTAATCCCAGAAATAAGGAGTACGCATTAAAACTATTAGAGGAGTCTCAAAGAGTTGTTACATGTTCCCTTCTCATACCAAGGAAAATACACATATATATATACACCTGTGTCGCAACTGTATCAACTATCATAATAACATATAACTTGTGCACACATTGAGAGACTGTGTCCTCAGCGTCTATCGAACTCCATAATATCTTACTGCTATCTACTATTTACTATATGCAAATGAACCCCTACGGCGTTTTAAACAGTCACTCTAAAACCTTGCGCCTACTGTTCTCCTCTCGATCTCTTCAGCAACTCTTCTTTTCAGATTCGCCACACAGAAACAATCACCATGCACCATAATAATTAGGTAGAGGGACCACCCCCATCATCTCCTATTTCTCCATGCGATATCTAACAAACTCCCATTTCACCTAGCCAATCTCCACCCTCGTATATTCTTCTCATTTACCCCATTCCATATACAAATTATTGAGTAACCAAAGGAGACATAACATTCAACCCTTGGTCTCAGGCTCGTGCAGCCCTACTATTTAATTCTTAAACGCACTAATACACCAGTTGTGTCGAGTGACAACATTTATTCTTAACCACAACGCTGTGCGAACTGATCCAGAATATACATACTATTTGATTCCAATTCATGAAGTCTACCACCAAAACACACACCTATATTTATCACTAACAACCTTGCCATAAACGTGGCTTTCAACTCTATGTAACTCTATTCATATACATCCTGTTGCAAATCTCGAGTGAAAACCTACATATTACCAATTATATTCTTCTTCTCCCTCCATTTCCCCTCATTTTAATGTAAAGTCTCAATGTACAAGAGTTGATCCAGCATCATACCTTACTTAACCACTTCACTGACAACGCAGCCTCAGTTCTTCACCATACGTCCATATACAGTACACTCGACGCAGATCTCTTCGACCAAATAACCAAGACACCGGATATATTCATCCAATATAAAACATACCCTCGAATAAAACTTTCTCCTCCCCATATCAATTCTCATACAAGGTTCCCCTTATTCTCCACTTTACCACTTGTTATAAAGAAGCTGGTAACTATATTGACGCTCTCCTCCACATCCCTATGGAACATCGTATACCGCGTCCCTCATAGACGACATTATTACACAGCTTCTCAATCCAAGACAAAATCAGCCATTCTGCTCTCAGCGTATCATTGATTCATTATTTATTTCGCCTCGTTAATGTAATCATACATATACCTGCAGGACGTTTACCAGATTACTCTCACATTAATTATAATGTATATAGAGCGCCTTAATATAGTGAATCTATAATATATATACAAATAAAATGTGAAGACTGAGTAATTATTAACAAGCTATTGCCTCCGTTATTTAAATTAGTTATATAAACGTATACCTGATTCATTATATAATATATTAATATAAATAGGATTAGTATAGTATAGGTAATTTATATGTGATACTACTTAGTGAAATATATACGACAATAATTATATATATAATTATTATATAAATATATATATACTAGCTCAGATAATAATTTATTATTTATAATTATTGGTGTTATATTATATTTATATTATAAATATATATATTATATTATTATATATATATAATATTTATATATTATATAATATAATATTATATTTAATTATTATTATAATATATTATTAATTATTATATAATTATATTATTAATATATATTATATATATATAAATTATATATATTATATATAATTTTATAATATTATATTATTAATATTATGTATTATTTTTAATTATTAATTAATTATATTATATTTATATATTATAATTATAATATTAATTATATTAATATTATATATTATTTAATATTATTTATTAATTTAATATATATTATTTATATATATATTAATATATATTTATAATATATATATATTAATTATATTACATAATATATTATATTGCCTGTAAACATAATATAAATTTGAAGTACTCAAATTTGTTTTTTGCCTTATAAATAATTACTAAATCTATTTTACATATCATATATGACTTTTAAATATATATTTTCTGCAATTGGTAGTTCCTTATGCCTATATAACTCCCTGTAAAATAATTTATTTTTGTATATTGCTTTTTTAATAAAACTTTGATTAAATTTTAATTGTTTACTTCCTTAAAAGGGGGAGGTGGAAATAGGACCAGAGTTCATAAAATTTAGACCACTGCTTAACATAAAAAAATAAAATGACCAACTCCCCTAAACTCCCTTTAAGAGTGCCCACATCTTTATATTTTGTTGATGTTATATATATATTATATATATATATATATTATATATATATTATATATAATAATTATATAATTATATATATATATATATTATATATATTATAATTATTATTAATTATATATATATATTACTAATTTATTAATATATATTCTAATATATATATTATATATTATTATTATTATTATATATTTATTATTATATAATATATATAATTAAATTGTATATTATAGAATTTAGTATAATATATTATATATGTAAAATAGGGTGTCATATTAAATACTCAGTTTTAATTTAAAAATAACAATATAAATAAAATATTTAAAATATAATAATAAAAATAAACATATTATTGATCTTACTCCATGATATTCATTTTGAGGTCTTTTACTGTGATGTATGATATAATTATGGGAATGTTAGTCACATTGTCTATGTGATTAATAACCCCCTTCACTCCTTTAATATTAGTGTTAGACATTTTCTACATCCCCTCTCGTTGAATTGGTGTTTTTAAATCCATCCTTACACCCCACTTTCCTGTAAAGTGTATTTATATCATATTATTAACTTATTGTTATTTATTTTTTTTCGATATAATATTGCTCCTCTAGAAGCATGTGTATATTTGTTGGCTTGGTTCGGAGTTGTCATATTTTTTGACTATTTTTTGCTGCCTCAAAGTTAATATCTGTATTTGGCCCACAGAATATTTGGTGAAAGCTAAGGGACAGTTTCTGGGACCATCAGCTTTTAGGCATCTGTAATCGTCCATATCATCCTACAAATATACTAGAGGAAATGGAACTTAATATCGAGTTCTAGAACCTCTTCTCCCTTTTATCCTTGGAAAATACTTGTTCAACTGCCAGGTGTAAAAATCCATTTGATAATGTTTTTGTCATAATGTTGACAGCAAGACTCCTATCTTGGTTAGTCTCTCTCCATTCGACCTTTGTTCAAGAGGGGTCTTTAATTTGTAGCATGGAGTTTCAAACTACTACTTTTGGTATCATTTTCATCAAACATCAAGTCCCCAATATCCTATCTTATTCCTTCTTTCTGCACCTGCTTGTGATGCTGAGCGTCAGTCATGGCGGTTCGCTGGTATGTGCGGTACCTGTACTTTTTAATTAACTCTTAAGCTGATAGATGTGGAAGTGTTTTTTGACAGAGTTAGTACTGTGATGGAAAGGTCTATGCAAATAATCATCTTCCTGAGGAATTCAGTTATTTAAAGAATATGGCACACAATTTTCATTGATCGTGCATTCCACGCCTTCCTTATCTTATTACAAGTGTTTGATCTTGTGAATCTGTATAGAATTCTCATTCAATAATTACTACTTGAAATTATAGTAGTTGTCTAAATAGCTACTGTTATCGGATATGTATTGATGTGTTAGTCATGATGTTTCAGACCGTGAAGGTTTTGTATTGTATTTTTGGTGGCATCCAATGGTGACATCGTGGTTCAGTGTAACTATGCCTTCCTGTTTCTAGGCCTGTTACGATTGCTCAACTATGACTCATCCTTTTTGAGATGTGTGTTATTTCCGGTTTGATTTTCATTCCTATTAAAGGATTGTATGGTTGGATCGTGTAATACTTTTTCTCTGCAACTTGTTACAGGTAAGAGCACTAGTTTCAATCTCTTACTACCTCCTCGCGTTATATTATTATTGATGGTAGAGTTTCACATTGGTAATCGTACACCTCACTTCTGATACTATTGAAAGTTATAAATCTCTGAACTACGTTAGCCTGTTGTGGCTGGTCTTAGACAATTGTACTCCGAGCTTGTTATTTATAATGACCAAGCTTGATCCGACTGAATAGGTATTGGAAGGTATTATGCTCATGGTGCATCCATAAACCCATCTGCTTAATGGATTACACCTAACGACATAGCTCTTTTTATTGATTCTCTTCATAATATATTACATTGTATCCTTTCAAATATGCGCGGCTGCCAACACTCTTCTTTCTTCGGCTCAATGTGTCATTAAGGGCTGGTAGCATTAGATTATTGTGCGTGTGACTCGACTAGTATTTACTAATGAATTCTCTGTTTTCTTTATCTCCATCTATCCCTCCATTTATCATTTGGAGTTCACTTATTATTTTTTCTATAGTTATCTCTCCATTGATGTATATCTATTAATTGATATAAGTGTATTATTGAATTTATTGGCTTTTCATATCCTATAGTTATTATTTATTATTATATTAATAGTGCAAGTGAGTTGGCCTAGTGTGACTCTCTATTATTGACCTATTCCTTTTCTTGGTCAATTAATGTATATTTTAAACAAGGATATACTCAAAAATAGCATTGATCATCATATCTCTCCACTCTAAATTATTGATTCTTTATAAATCTACTCTCATAATCTAATTAGGTTATTATTGATCTGATACTATGAGCTCTCCTATATGATTTATCCTAGCTCTCGTTATTCATCACCCTCTCTCTCCAGTCTATTGCAATAGGTGAATTATTTTACTCTTTGATAAGATTCTGTTTAGTCTCATTATAGTGTGATGAAATAAGTATAAATTCAGTCCAAGAGGTTGCGCGCAGGATCGAGAGATTTCATACACCTTCATTTTACTACATAGAGCAGACCCATTAATACTGAATTACATATCCATCATTCTCGTGCCGATGATTACATTTTTCTAGTTTCCTCAGTTGATATAATATTTAATTATACATTTTAAATGTGTTTTTGTTCATAATTAATAGAAAAACAGTCCATCTTTCCGCTCCCTGAAGCAATATCTGAAAAAATAACCAATTTTGCATTAGTTACAATTACTCTTAAAATCGTACTTGAGAAGTAAGTATTCATAAAGTACATTACGAAGATTTTCCATTAATATTTAGTGGACTATACAATAAATAATAAATTATTACCTGATGCTGTCGTAACTAAGCGAAACTTTTCTTTAAATGAATTCAATTAAAAGCTGTATATACACTGCCAGGATTAATAAGTGTGGAGATTCTCCTAATAACATTTAATTAGGACCAGGAAATAAAAGTGTAGGTAGAGGGGAATCTCTCCTATTTTAAAATATATAAATGATATCTGCTTTATAAATAATCCCATATAAAGATATAGAATTCTCACATAATACGTATAACGACACTATAGAAGTTTCTTGTCACGTATTTCGTGTATGTGAGATATAAATTATTAAATATCGATTAAGTAGTTGAGGCTTATAATCTCAGATATCATTTTGTTTAATAAGAGATGTAAGTAATTCTCACCCCTATACTCACTCTATATATATTAATATATATATATATATTATATACTTATATATATTATATATATATATATATATATATATATAATATATATATAGTATACTTTTATGATATTTATCTATACTAGGTTATATATACTCATATATATATATATTATATATATATATTACATATATATAAAAGTAACCTATAAAGGGTTATAAAAATTGGTTGGTCTTTTTGTATGTAATCAATTGAGTCTTTTATTATTGTGTACATTTTTTTTTTTTTTACACCCACACTCCAACATAATGAAAAAAACAACCTTACAGCATGTTGACAGGAGTTGTAGAGCTGCAGTAAGCCGGCAAATTTTCAAAAAAATGTGTCTTTTTTTTTTTATGTAACCATGGTTTATTTTTTACACCCCAAGTTCGTCCTTGGTACCTGTTATTGTTGTTAGTTCTATGGGCCTGCGTGCACTAGATTAGCATTATTTTTATTTCTGTTCTTTTAAAGCAGATCAAAGATGAGACAGAAATTAACATAATTTTGTAAATTTATATCATTTTCTTTAATAGAACAGCTAATGATAGAGAAAACAAAAACAAAAACCTCAATCCAAAGAGATTGTGTCTCGCTATTTGTGGCTAAATTTTCAAAACAATAAGTTTTAAAAATTTCCAGAAATTACATAACAGATCGCGATTTTGAACCATTATACACTTTTATTTTATTCCATCTCATATTCTGTGGTGGGTAATTGAGCCGTTCCAAAATTCCTTATAATAGATTTGCTTCAATTGAATCTTTATTGAATTCATTAAGAAAAGTTTCGCTTAGTACGACAGCATCGGGATTAATATTTTGATAGCCTAAATAATTAAGAAAATCTTCGTAATGTTTATGAATACTTCTTACGTTAAGATGTAACAATGCAAAATTGTTTCTTTCAGATGTTATTTTAATTGTTTTTTTTAATAAGTCCGGAGAGAGGTATATTCAGTATTATGGGTCTTATTATTAAGAGGAATTTCGTCCCAACTTACAGCTGCATTCATATTTAACTAATAATAATAATATAATAATAATAATAAAATAATAATAATAATAATAATAATTAATAATAATAATAATAAATAATAATTAATAAATAAATAATAATAATAATAGTAATAATAATTAATAATAATATAATAATAATAATAATATAAAATAATAATAATAAGTAATAATAATAATAATAAAATAATATAATAATAATAATAATAAATAATAATAATTAATACATAATAATAATAATAATAATAATAAATAATAATAATAATAATAATAATAATAATAATAATAATAATAATAATAATAATAATAATAATAAGAGAAGAGAAAGAAAGAATATAGCGAATGGGAAAGAAAATTAGAAAATATAAAAGTTTAAACAATTATTCAAATTCAATATATATCAAGCTTGTATTATAAATAACAGTGATTTGTCTAAGTGCCCCAAATGTACCATAAATAAATTACTAGTATGCCCCCTAAATTTTATATTAATAATATAATAATATAATAGTAATAATTAATAATAATAA
>JABUQX010058062.1:0-15000 GCA_015478945.1 Trachelipus rathkii | reverse complement strand
GGGAGGGAGAGGAAGGGAGGAGAGGGAGAGAGGAGGAGGAGGAAGGAAAGAGAGTGGAAAAGGAACAGCAACAAGCAACAGCAAACAGCAACCCATTGAGCACTCAGTAACTACAAACGAGCAAACAAGCAAGCAACAACAACAACAAGCAACAACAGCAAACAAGCAACAACAAGCAGCAAGCAACAACAAAACGACAACAAAAGAAACAACAACAACAACAACAAGCCAACAACAACAACAACAACAACAACGAAAGCAACAACAACAACAACAAAAACAACAACAACCAGCAACAACATCAACAACAACAACAACAACAACAACAACAACAACAACAACAACAACAACAACAACAACAACAACAACAACAACAACAACAACAACAACAACAACAACAACAACAACAACAAGCAAAAATTGTTAACAGACAAACAAATAAAAAAAATTCAGATGAATAATACTTTTGGATGTGTCTACTGGTTAATCTGTTTGTATTTTTGAAATAAATATATTATTTGACCTATTTCTATGTAACATATGAGTTTGCTCACTTAGAGCAGATCTGCTTCTAAGCAACAAACATCATAATATGTTAGGTATTTTTGTTTATTTATTATGTTGAATGTGTCCTCTGTCAATGTGACAAATGAGTTTGCTCACTCAGAACAGTTTCTGTTTCTAAGCATCAAACATCATAGCGTTTTGGATGTGTCCACTTTCAATATGACATGTAAGTTTGCTCACTCTAAACAGTTTCTGTTTCTAAGCATCAAACATCATAGTGTTTTGGATGTGTCCACTTTCAATGTGACATATGAGTATGCACACTCAGAACAGTTTCTGTTTCTAAGCATCAAACATCATAGTGCTACAAGTGGGTGAAATGTTGGTTATGGATTATTTTTCCTACTCAGTGTGATCGATTAGATCACCGTCTTAGAACATATATGTTCTATGCGGTAAACATCAAACCTATTTATTACAGTTATTCAGTGTGATCGATTAGATCACAGTCTTAGAACAGATATGTTCTATGCGGTAAACATCAAAGCTATTTATTTCAGTTATCAATTACAGTTATTTGTAAAAGATGTACTATGCGATGAACATAAAATCTATTTATTACAGGTTAAGGCGAAAGTGGAATCGATGATATCACCATCTTAGAACGGATACTTTGTAAGCCATGAACATCAAGGCTACTACAAGCCGTAATTCTTTTCACGATGTATTTAAAATATTTTCTAAATTATTTCAATTTTTTAAGTTTGATTTTCCCATATTCAGACTACTACTAATTCTTGTACTTAAATAAAGTAAAATCAAGTTGAATTGACGTTCACAGACCAATATCCTTAAAGTGTTTATCTAACTTTTTCTTGAATAAATCGATGTTAGCGCTGTTCACTTTTTCATTAGAAAGACTATTTCCCTTCACGATTAAATCGTAGGTGAAGAAATTATTTGCTATATTTGTTAGAAATCGTTTATGATAAAGTTTATGCTCATTACTTCATGTTACATCATTAAAATTATATCTAAAGAATTGCCTGTAATCGATATTGTCAAATTTATTTAGTATTTTGAAAACTTCCATTACAATCCCTCTCAATCTTCTTGTCTCTAAAGAATTGATATTTAATTCACATAGTCATTTCTCTTATGATTTATCTCTCAATTCAGAGATTAATTTGGTGTCCTTCCTTCGAATTCTTTCAATTTTTTCTGTCTTTTTTGAGGTATGGACTCCAAAACTGCACTGCGTATTCCAGATGAAGTCTAACTAATGTTTGATTGAAAGGAAGTATTATATTTTTAGGTTTATATTCGAAGTTTCTGGCAATAAATCCTAGAGCTTTATTTGCTTTTTTTAACAGCTTCAGCCAATTGTTTCGCAAACTTTAAATCCTTATTAATTAATTAATACTCCTAGATCCTTTTCCTCAAAGACTACCTTGATAACTGTGTCATCTATTTGTAAATACATTTATTGTTACTACTCCCAAAATGTATAACTTTACATTTATCGGTATTAAATTTCATTTGCCATGTTTTTGACCAATTTACAATATTGTTCAAGTCGCTTTGAAGTAATTGATGATTTTTCTCACATATTATGCGATTTCCAAGCTTTGTATCATCCGTAAATTTCGAAATATTGCCTAAAATATTATCATCTATGTCATTTACATTTATAATAAACAGTATTGGACCCAGGAAATATCTCGGGGTACACTACTAGTAACATTCGTCCAATCTGAGCATTCACCATTGATAACGACTCTTTGTTGGCAATCCGAAAGCCAATTTTTAATTCAATTTAAGTCGTAGTAGAATCACAGTGAAGGTTGACATGATAAGCGGTATATGTGCAAAGATAGCTAAAGAAGAAGAAGAAAGAAGAACAAGAAGAAAGAAGAAGAAGAAAGAAAGAAGAAGAAGAAGAAGAAGAAGAAGAAGAAGAAGAAGAAAGAAGAAGAAGAAGAAGAAGAAGAAGAAGAAGAAGAAGAAGAAGAAGAAGAAGAAGAAGAAGAAGAAGAAGAAGAAGAAGAAGAAGAAGAAGAAAACATGATGACCTCAAGCATATAATAGTTATAAAGCTGGGAGCAGTAGTAAGTACAATTCTACATACCTAAGTAACGAAAGTGTATTTTTGATTAACGCATCTCATGCTACTACAGGATAGGCCTAACAGACCACCGTCTGAAATAATTGTGCATTCCTTAAGTATGAAACTGTCGCGAAGCCACGTGGAATTTACCAAAGTCGCTTTTAAGATGTTAAAGTAGATATTGTAGTTAAAACTAAAATCAAGTAATTTATAATTTTCTTATTCTTTGTTAGAAAAAATCGCAAATAAAAAATGAAAAATATGAAAACCTAATGGGAGATTTACTTTAAATTTTGATAGTTCATGATATTACGATAGCAGAACTTTTTTTCCAAGTTTAATTGAAATTGAAGATTAACGATTTTAAATACAGTGCTCTGATCACTAAAATATGTTTGAAAATGATATTTTTTTCTTATTTTCCTAGTAGAATACCTCATATATTTTAACATAGGAAAATATTAATCATGACTATTTTTTTTAAATCTATGAGTTTCTACATTATATTTGCCCAAACTATGTTAAATAAAATTATAACCAATAAAAAGTTTCAAAAAGGATTAAGAGATAATAGTAAATTCCTGTCATGATTGAGGGATGTAATTAAGAGTTCTGTTAAATGATTTTATATAATCTGTTAAATGATCTATAACGTATCTTTATTAGAGGAATTAGAAGGGAATTAAATCAGCACTAAGATACTCTCCTTAAAAATAAAAAAATTAACTGAAGATAATCAAATATGTAATAATAAGAAGGCAAGGAAGAATTAAAAGATGTAATGAAAAATATGATAGACAGATAAGATTAAAGAAAATACAATAATAATTACCAATATAACACCTTTATCTTATCTCTTCTTCTCTATTTTGCTACTGGATTCTTCTATATTTTTCAGCCTTCTTAACTTCATTCTTAAATTTTTAATGGGGTCTATCTTGCGCACGCTACACACTCTCTAGCTTCTTCTCAAAATTTTTTCATTTGGTTTTTGCTATTCTTTTAGAAGACATATTATGAAAAGTAAAATCATATTTTTAAATATATATTTAACTTAAAATTGTTATCAAGAGTAACTGCTTGCATACTTATTATTATTAATTTTTATATATTATTTATTATAAGATAACACTGAAATGTAACAGTAAGCATTTCATTGGTAATATTAAAGGCTTATTTCTACTATTCTCAATTGGTGAGTATCGTGTTTCGATAGTTGGGTTTGAGCTGAGAAGTCTAGATATAAAATATGTAAGTTGGTTTAGTGTAGAAATGTTGTAGTGTGAGATTGAAGTTGCTCTGGGGTAGCGGTGGATGTTAGTGTATATCGTGATTGGTCGTATATTGATTGCGGATGCGGTCTATTTAGTGGGGACCTCTTATATTAACGAGTCTTTAATTATAATAGTATGATTAATTCTATATATTATTTATAATTATTATATTTAATTTTATATAATATTTTAGTATTTTATTTATTATTGATTATAGTTAATTTATTATTAATTATTTATAATTATTTTATATAATATTATAATGCATATATTATTATAGAACTTATTATAATATATTTATATTATTATATAAATTATTATTATAATTATATTATTAATTTATTTTTTTGATAGGTTTTTTTGTCCACAATTATATATTAACTTTTTTTTAAAATATATATTATATTTATATAGTCTATATAAAATTTATAATATTTTATTTATTAAATTGATGTTATAAATATAATTATTTTTAATAATTATGGATTTAATTTTTAGTGGAAAGTGGGAGTATAATTAAATACATTTAAGTTATTAAAGTATGATAATTATAAAAATTCATAATACAACAGGTATCAAAAAACGTACTTTTGACTACGTAATTATCCATAAGCAACGATGTCGAGCAGAGAATGCAATTAGTTCAAGAGTTATTATAGTTGAGAAAGGGGATATTATACTTTACATGATTCCCTAGTATATGGAGATAATTACGATATCTATGTTTCGTTATGATAATTGGTATAGCCGTAAGACGACAGCTCCGATCAAAGACCATTGATTTATTTGAGGGGGTGAAAAAATGATTTCTAATTGAAGATGGAATGAAATTGATCATGATATCAGTATTATCACTATCAATATTGAAGCATAATTCAAATATTAAATATCAATAATTTCATTGCAAGAGGAACCATTAGATAGCAAAAATTTAGAGAAAATTATTCAATTTTTTTACGAGGTAATTGATGAATGTTGGCAAAGAGTAATCGAGACGCACAGTGTGCCATACTATCAATACGAGTTATATATGCACTTGGAGATATTGGAGATTGCTAGAAAATGAAACGGTAGGTTAATTTTGGCGCTTGGTTGGTAGTTGCTCGCTATGGCGTATAGAAGGTAAGTTTAATAATGATATTAAAGTTATTATTCTTTGCATGATTGTTTGGTCTAGGTAGGTACACAGAATTAGTTGTTTGTATAGCAGAATACTATTTGTGGTATTTTATACTTAAATATCTTGTAGCATTCATTTATAGTAGGGGTATATAGTGGTTGATAAGATTGAAGAACTCTTCGTGAGCGTCTGTTCGAAACCCTGGAGGTAATTTCTTCCTGATTCACGTGTACGCTCGATCGTGAGAGGCTGTAACCCATTGTTTTGAGAATGGGTAAATCATCCGATGGGCTTAATTAGTGATTTTACATTCCGGATACGTTTTTCAGATTCTGCTCGGACTCGTGTAGACTATATGCACTGGGGGAAAAGGGAGGAAGGCGCGAAGTTGAGCACAAGAGGCAGATAGGGTGCGAGCTGAAGGGGAAATCGCGCGGTAGTCTTATCAGCGACGAAATGGATTGGAAAATGGGATGAGTAAATAAGAAATGATTTAGATGAGCACCTTAAGCTAAAAGATGGGTAGTACATTTTTCTTTAGAGTGTTACTTGTTAATAATTCGTATATGCACAGTGAGGTGAGATACAGGAATAAATATACAATAAATTTTTTGTCTTGAAGTTTACTAGGTGAGAATAGAATTATTTTTATCTAGCAGGAATTGGATAGTTTATAGTTCGAAGAATTTTCTCGGAGTTTTTTAACAGAGGCACGATTTATTAAGATGTTTTTTGTATATATTTATTTGAGAATTCATAGGCCTTGATAAATAACCTTGGAAGTCCTGATGTATATATATATTATCGGAAAAACAAATAAAAAAATATAGTGTTAGAAATAATGTAAGATTTTATACCAGTCAATCAAATTGACAGTTTGGCTGAGCCTAATGTCTCAAACAAACGTAAACAAAAAAATAATGTTAGGAGTATTTGAAAATATCTTTCTACTGAACTAGTGTCTCGAACAGCGACTTAGGAAAATTCTCTTCAAAAGGAATGATCAATAATAAAGGAGCTACGACACAAACAGATAACGAGATTAAATTAAGAGGCTGATTGATATAATTGTTTATCTAAGGTATAATAAATTAAATGAAGAAGTCGTAATATGTGAGATGGAGATTAGATATAGATTGTTTGTATATAGGCTCTATGAACCTCAGGGTTAGACCTATAGGGTGAAGATAAAGTAATTATAGGATTGATAGAACCTGAGGGTGAATATTCACAAGTACGATGAAACGACTACAGAAAAAGAACTATACTTGCAGAATTGTGCGTTAGAAAGTGAGAAAATGGTGCAAAACCTATCTTTTATAATAGCATTGTGCTGTGGAATGATAGATCTCTCAAAAAAATTCCAGATCTCAAATATTTTCTGAGTGTCTAAAAGACGAAAGAGAGTGAATAAGAAATATTGTTGTTATTATGTATTAGAAGTTTTGCCAGAAAAATATGCTGAGCATTGGCAATTAATTAGCATATAGGGTGAGAAGATGATGGTCGGGTTGCCTTGCTATAGTATTATATCGAGCTTTCAACTGAAGTATGTTTTGAGGTCTCGGTACTGCACAATATTAGAAAGGCATAGAAGTATCTGGTACTATAGGAGAGTAATTAAGTATTTTATAGTGTAGTTGACTTATATTCTATGTTTATTGAGAATTTATTGTTTATATAGTTACTTAAAGTACTGATGTTGTGAGTGATTAATTTGATGTAGAGTAATGGCCTGTTTCGATAGTGATATGATCTAAGAACCTAACATGTTTTGGTAACTGTGCTGAGACACAGGCTAGCCAGGTATTATATTATTTTCATACATAACAACTCTGTAGTACGTTCATTCCATTAATAAATGAATCTTAACTATACTTTATATATATTATAGGTGGATTTTTATTTATAAAAATTTAAGAGCATTAGAAATAGGTGGAAGCTAGATTGCTATTGATAATAAGTATTGCAATTCATTCCCAGAATTCTAAAGATTCTAATTAGAGATAAGAAAATATACATATTGCTTCTGGTAAACTCATAGACTGTATCGCAATCAACACCACCCCAAAATCACCATCTCTACCATATATAATATTGGCAATATATATATATTTAGTTATTTGGTTAATAGTATCCTCCTAAAATTGAATATAGACTTATGCACTGTCCTTATTGAATATTATTTACTTAATACGTACTTCTTCAATAATAAGATGTATATTTTATTCCATTATTCTCAAATTGACTTGAGGTGTCTCCTTTTTTAATGGTGGGAAGATTCAATCATACCTGTCATCTTGATCGTAGGCGGGTATTCTTTCATGAATCCAAGAATTGAGGAGGCTCAAAAAATTTCATTATAATATCAGAATCTATTACAAGTAACAACTAATTATAGGAAATTATTCTACATATTACATTCCAGATTGTTTACCTAACCAATTCTTGAACACCCTCGACCTATGTTTTTTTTCGAATTATTCATATCTTTTAATAAAAAATAGATACTATTTTCCCCTCTAGGGACTATCTGTACAATCAAATCTTTTGTTATAGTCTTATATTAGTAACTATATAGTTTCTTGGCCAGCGGCAACGTCCATAGCCTCAAACTATTTCTGGGCACTCTTAATCGGTTTGTTGAATTAATGGGTTTCATTTTGGCGTGTTTTCTTTGCTCAAACTATTATTGAAGTGAATTTTAGCTGGAGAGGACTTCATCAATGCTTAAATAGGTGAGGGATACCATTAAATCACGGTGGAATGGGGCAAGTGTCTATGCAATCAATCGTCAGGCTACATTGTCTCTAGATGCTTAAGCTCCCGTCGAATAATTAGAAAGGTTCGATGGTAGCCGTTACATTGCGAGTGCATCTCAGTAGCAGAAAATTGAGACTAACATGAGGAGTACGTGGCAAAGGACCAATTCTCCTCGGGCTGTCTCCTCCATCCTATGGTATAACATCTTACCGATTTGTTATTTAGCATTTCGTGGATTCTTGCAACTCCGGTTCGCTCTTGGTAACACATATGAAATGGAGATCAAGATACATAACTTAGGGTTCGAGCTTGTGAGTACAAGTGCCGGTGGGATGTAGATTTTTAATTCGCGCTGGGAAACTTCTATATGAGATTTCACTCTTTTGAGAAGTCACGAAACAACAATAATACACGATAAAGATATAATACATTAAAGTATCGTTGTTTCTATGCATCGATGCATCGAAGATAGGAAATGAGATGGCAGTTATACTATTATAAGTTATATATATAGATAGTGTTATAATATTATAGTCCTTAAATAGTTATGTTTGTTATATGATTATTTACTCTGCTTATTAGTAATCTCATATCAACTCTAATGTTCTTTATATATATCAACTTAAGCTATTAGGAATAAGAGACTACGGTAAAGAGAATAATAATATCATATATTGATACTCTATTGTTTATAGGATATGAGGACAAGTTCATATAAGATTATGATTTCGTCAGGAGTGATATGCTACTGATATTCTAGATTGCTGACATTGATGGAAACAGTGGTATATATGCAATTGCAATAGTTATAAGTTGGACCCCTTAGTACTCTAATTGGTGATACAGATAGTAATAAGTAAGGTGCAACCAGAAAAATTAGGATAAAACTTCAGATGTTGACCTTGTACAGAGCTATTCACGTTGACTCGCTGAGTCTTCCTAGAGAGTATGAGAGTTGGGAAGACTCCGAATCAACATGGAAATGGGTACAAAGTTATTTGGTGATTAATTTAATAGGAGAGAAGTGTCTATCTATGTCCGTATTCTAATGATAAGAAAGAGGAGTACGTTGTCCGTTGGACATGGCACATAAAAAAATTTCTGAATACTGCTGCTGTTGGACGTTAGCTCGCACCTCTCTGTGAAGTAGCGAATAAATAGCGTAGCGAAAAAGCGACCGAACAGTGGATAAGGTAGTATTTACGCGCGAGATCTCCGTAGAAGCAAAACACAGACAGCAAACCAGGACAATATGAGTCCTATCTCCGGCTCTTATCGGCCCTCTCGTGAGGAGGTAGAGGATCTCTATACAGTTAGTCCATCAAGGCTGGAGTTGTTGATATTTAACGACACATACCGTATTAGAATTCACAATCAAATTGATGTATTGTTGATAAGGCCTCACTGATTCTGACAGAAATCGGATCGTGTTGAGAGCATCCGTGGAGAAAGTGGTTGTCGAACTGTCAACATCAGGTGCAGAAAACAAGAGCGGGAGCGAATCGGTCGTGGAAAAAGCGATGCGAAAATCCAGAGAAACGAGGCGTAATGCGTCTGTTTTATTAGTTTTTGTTGAGTGAACCCGTATTATGACTTAAATAGCGACTATGTTACAAAAATTAAACCACTTTATTTATTAATATACATACGAAAAAGACACTTGATAAATCTTTCGAAATAGTACTTCTCCCTATAGACACCATACATGTACGCATTACTTGAATCTATATGATTACATTAGAGTCATATTATGTATAAAACCTTTAAGTTATTTCTTTATTGAATTTTAACAGAATAAAATTAAGTTAATATTATTTTGTTTAACAATTTATGTATCTAACACATATACTATAGAAGCAGAATTTAAAATTCAGTAATCAATATATTAAAGTCTCATACTAATAAACTTAATCCTGCCAACTACATGATCATTCATAATATGTGTAATCTTTGGGTTTGATTGAATTATTATTATGATAATATACAAAAGTATTTCGATTAAAATTGTAGTACTATATAAAAATATATAAGTTAATATGTTAACAATTATCATACAGTAGTAGATAGCATAGTAGTAAAGATACATATTACCAGCGGCATTCGCATAACATACGACACATCACTTTGAACATAAATTGCTAATATCTCGTTTAGTGAGATTCAATGGGAGTTGTATATATTTGCATCTATACTAAATATAATACAGTGCCATGCGCTTATTGTGTATAGCATATAGTTATAAAATAGAACGTGGAAGAACTAAGCTTTATTTGATTTAATTGCGTAAATAATTAATAATGATAAAGGTGAAGTTAAAAAAATATCACCACGGTTAATTATTCAAAAGCAAAATCTGGTGGACTATTTTGGTGTTCAAATCTCGTCACTAATATTGAGTAGGTAGCTTGATATATTATTTAGTTGAATGAATCGCAAGACCGATCTCTTGTTGTCATCCTATAAAATATTAAAGGGCGCCATTTATATCTTTAATAATCGGTTATTCCCTACCGATCTAAAATTGTCGCGATATCTTTACCCGAGATAAAAGTACATCGTCTAATAACTTTTAGGTAATATAGCGGCTTATTTTACTCTTTTTTCTCAAATAAGTTTCCTCTCTGGAACGGAGAATCTGTATAAGCTACTTCTTTCGATCTTTGGAGATATGAGGCATGCTGTCCAATGGCTATATGCGAATGCGGGATACTAGAGGAGACGCCAACTCCTAATGTTAAACATTCGCTATAAAGACATAAGAACTTTATTATAAAAATATTGATTGAAAATATTAGAAAACCGATTCATAGACCTCGTAATAGTTACATACCCAATAGCTGTTAGTACCTGGTAGCCTTTTTATATACCTATTTATTAAATCTACGCTAAAAATGTGTATATCAAGTGATGATATATCATGATATGATTACATGTATAAGTACAATTGTTATAATATTATGTCTTTCCAATTATTGATAGCGAGTATTGTCAGGGTTGACACTTTTTGTCGAATTACCTGCTGTCTAGAACTCTATATTTTCGTGCAAGAGTCGAGATGTGATGGCAGAAACTGATGTTATAGGTAAAAGTTAGAACTCTGTTAATAATTTTACGCGGATTAATCTAATAGAAGATATGTAGTAGAATGGATATAAATTCATAAGAATAATTATAGAACAAAATATAAAATAATGACGCAGTGAAAAATGGAGGGAGTGCAGAGTTTATCAGAGGCACTGCTCGATACTCATTTTATAAGAGTTGGGGGTCGAAAATTATGCACAGATTCCGAGAGAATTTCAATCTTTTTTTTTTTTCAGTTTTACTACAGCATTCTGAGAAAATAGAAAGTGTGTACTGTCGATGTATGTTTCCACAGAGTTGGTGAATGATCAAAATATTCTATAATAATGAAAATTTTCATTTGTATAGGTGAAATTGTAGTTTGGGATTTTTTCTTGGACAAATTTTCAATTTTTTAAAAATTTCTTTGAGTATACAAAAAAATTATCCTAAGTTAACTAAAGTAGACGTATCGCAAAGTTCGGCTTCTGTTTGATAGTTGGATACGGATGAAAATGGCAAATGAATTATAAAAATACAAATTTAATTTTTTCAAATCGGTTTTCGTAATCAACTAAAGAATTTAAATAGAATACGCGCTCTCGGGACAATTTCGGAGATAGGAAGTGATATGAAAATTGTGGTTCTACAAGAATATTATAAATATATATGAATTTATTAATAGAGGATAAACATTTTTTAATTTTATTTCTATAATAGCTTAAATGTATAAGAATATTCTATTTTAAGAGAGAATATATTTGTTCGATTTATGTAACGATATAAAATAATTAATCTATGAGAGGAGCATTTTGTGTGTCAAGCATCGAGTCTAGTGAGACGGATACATGCTATTAATACATTATAATAATGTTTATTTTTAGTGCGACTGCGACCATTTAACGAGAGATTATGATATTGACACAATTCTAAAAGTAATATTTTTTCTTCTGGAAAATATCTTATCTCAGAGAAAATTAAATAACAGTTTAGCTGAATTGAATACTTAAAGAAATTACTGAGTTAATTCTTTGACAATCTATCTCAACACATCTTGAGTACTAAAAATTGTCGATGAACCAATATTCTCATTTCAGATTTCGGTAAAAACAGCGCAACTGAATCATTAAGAAGAGTGATCCCAATATTATAAATACGAAGATTTTCACAACCAAATCGTATACAAGCTTGTATTGGAGAAGCTAACCGCCCTCTTCCGATTATGGCGAATTTTTAGGCACAAAATAGTCTCTCATACGAATGCGAGTTGGTATCTACCGCGTATATCTATGGCCGACTAAGTAGCTCTAACTCGATTTCTTACTGTATTGGAGTCAATCTCTAGAAGTCTCTTCGCACTAAATGACGTCTGTCTAGAAGAGTCTCAGACAACTGTCATCTAAGACCTGAGAATATACAACAAATAATAGCAATCTACCTCAGAGAGACACTCTGAACCTCGAGCACAACACTGGAAAATAATTCACTATGAGACATCCGGAATCGTTGGTGTAAAAGGTACAATCATAAAGACAATTCGTGACATAGTTTTATTAGTGATTCTTAATTGGATAGTGGGTTCTAATATGAATATATTAATATTGAGCATAATAGTTTTAAAGAATTTGTATCTATTTTGCAGGTTTTTTTTTTTAGGGGGGGGTGTGATGAAACCGAGGTTTTATGACAAATGAAGATAGGATTCCTTACGAATAAGTCTACAATTGGCATCTAATATTACGACTGTGATGGAATCATTATTGTACTGCATTCTTGAGAATGCTTGTGAGATATTTATGTGAGATGATGCAACGAACGGAACGAATAGCTAGGGGCCAGATTGGAATATGGGGTCTGCGATTATGGGAGGTGGGTAAGTAGCATTCATGAAGAGATGAATCTTATTTTTAGAATAGGAATTAGTAATTGAATTCTACCGACTCACAGGCACGAGCATGTCACATATTCTTTCAATGAGGATATTGGTTGGCGTCTTCATAAGGTTTCCAAATCTTCTAACTTTTCTCGCTTCGAATAGGATTTGACCCATTTTTTCAGAAAGGTCTTATGAGCGCTAAAGAATGTGTCGGTGGCGACTAGAGAGTCACAGGGCATCAGCAGTGGAGCTCCACGCCCCTCGGGGGGAAAGAACGGGTGAAAAAGTAGACTCTATTGTTCAGCTAAAGAGAGAGGAGATCACCAGTGGAAGTGAATGTATGATCAATCGGGAGCAATAGAGCTTGCAGGGGAGAATGGGGGAGATCTGGTACTAATAAAAGGGTCTAGTGCAGCTGCTAGAGCATTCAAAACAGATGCCTGAGAGTCGGTGATGAACACATGAACCTCTGATGCTGACGCGTTCTACCTTTGTATAAGGGTGATTGAGCTCGCGAGTAGATAATTCCTCGAGATCAATGATTGTCTCGAGCGTCGTATTCCTTATAGAATACGAGAGAACGCATCCGAAACCAGACAGTCGAGGCTTGGGGCCGTCGGCCCAGAAATAACTGGGGGTCAGCGCTGGAGCTCAGAAAGAGCTTAAGAACTCGCGAGAAGAAGGGTCTTATTGTAAGGGGCTCATTGAGAAGCTTTTAGGTCCGACTCGAATCTTACTATTCTCATGTTAGACTATCAGAATATGTGGCCCGATGGTTTGAAACTCTTTGAAGTCTTATCTGTCCTGATGATTTCAATTATTGCTATAGCAGATTGCAGTGTTCATTACATGATTCCATACCATCTTTAGCTGTGAGATTTAAGAGACCACACTTCGTTATATACTTGTCATGATATTATAGTGTAGATATAAGGCATAAGAAAAGTACGTGCAACTACATAGTCCGCTTAATGATCACTCCATTATCTTCTTTGAGTGGGCGGGCATTCTGGTACTAATAGCATAACTACATTATGAAGATGTGGGTTCCAAACACTTATAATTTTTTATTAATAGTTAAAGGCAAGGATGTTATTTTAGTCAAACTATAAGTAAGAAGACCGAGAGAAATCGTTCGATAAATAATTGGATTTGTGAATTTCGATTCACTTTGATTCTCGGTAAGAGCTTTATGAAATATCGGAAGATTTTTATCATAAGTATAATAACCTTTGGACTACTAATATAGGTTGTACGGACGTTATATTATTCTATAGCCCTACCTAGTAAATTCTATACCAGATAGTCCAAGAATTGAATTAGGAAAGATAATTAAGATCGAGAGGGCTAATGTCTAGAGTATTATATAAGAATAGTGAGAGATATTGATATGATAGTATTGAAGATAATATAATGAAGGCGTTTAGTTATCTATAGAAGTCATTCGTAGCATATTGTGATAGAGTATAGATGCGCATAGCAGGCTGAAGAATGATAGTTAATATGAATAAGCAGAGAATACAACGTAGTGATATATGACAGAAACTACTGAGTAGAATCACCACTTATTGGACATAAGTATAAGAGAAAGAGGTCGGTTCACCATCAACGAGCAGCCCGACTGTATCTTATGAGCGGATTGTTCGAACGGAGCAGAATGCTGTATGAGAGCAATTATAAGTGCAAGCAGCACATGTAATGGAAGGAAACATTATTGTCTTCTATCCAGAAGGCTATGACGGTGGGAGTCAAACTTGTGATGAGGGTTTCTAGAAGGAACGAACTGCTAAATTAATTCCGGTTTCGAAATGTCGGATATGTGTAATTGAGGAACACTCGAACGGATTTAGTGTCCAAACGATAATTCCTAAGTGGTGGGAAAGCCACTCCAAAGGTTGTTGTTGATTTGGAAGTGGTACTCAGACTGGCATTGATAGTAGCATGTCTAAGGCGTTCCGGAAAGCCTACTGGCGATATGATTAAAGAAGGGGATTATTTAAATGAGCGAGTTTCCAGATCTGTCTATGATTAAGTGTAAGTGTCATTATGATTTGATCTAAAGATTTGATAGCTATGTGAAGTTAGTGTAAGTATATAACCGCGATACTGAGACATTGTAGTACTATCAGTGCGGTTTGCTTTTTTCGATTGTGTAGATTAGGGGGAGACCATCTATTGTTGTAGCGCAGAGCGGAGAGGAAAGTGCTAGTATTGAGACCTAGGAGAATATAGTTGAACGAGAGGAGGGGCCAGCACGGGAAAGCACCTCCCTCAAAGCTGCGGGAGATAA
>JABUQX010058061.1:12500-35448 GCA_015478945.1 Trachelipus rathkii | reverse complement strand
CCGAAGCCGAGAAGTCGATAGTTGTGAAATCAAAATCTATCATACATAGAATAATCAAAAGGTTACAAATAGAACACCGTAGTAAGTTCTACAACATACTTTAATTTTAACCTGTTAGGTCATACAAGTTTGAAAATATAAGCCTGTCATTATTATGGCATCTTACACTTCTGGAAATTTCCGATCAAATTCCTTGTGAGTAAAGGGAACAAGAAGATCAAATTTGTGCCAAAAAAACGCAAATATAATCCGCACTAAAGGGAACCTTTAAGAACCCCTTCCCCATTTTAACATTCGTAGGAAAAAAAAAATTAATGGTCGTACGTAAATGCCAATTTCAACTATCAATTAGTATGACCTATCTGTAAGGAGGCCCACGCTAGTTTACGGCCTAAATTCCGTTATTTTTTTTTTATTTCTTGTTGCGAAAAAATTTCTCAACGAACCTAATTTTTAAATTTTGCGATAAGCCATACATGGAACGGTCTTTCGTTCCATCACCTTACCAAAGGGGAAACACTTAGGGTTTTATTCCAGGAAAATTTTGAAACTTGTCAGGAACCCCCGTGACCCCCCTTTATAAACTTAATGAGCAGTACCTACAGGACCTACGACTGATTTTAGTCTTACGATTATCTCAAATTACTGCTGGGTTATGCCACGTGTTGCCGGCCGATGTTTAGATTTTATTTCTTTAGCACCAAATTTGCCATTTCCGTTCCGATATTATTTTATATTAATTAAAGCTTCAATCTACATTTTTAGAGGAAAAAGCTTTCCAGTTACGTTCAACAAAGTAGTAAATCATTTGGAATTGAATTATATAAACATGGCACCATGGCATCTTCATTAAAAAGAGAGAAATCGACCCACCGAATGAGAATGAGTTAGACTTAGCCGAAGCCGAGAAGTCGATAAGTTGTAACTCAGTCTCATTCAATTTGGCTTCCTGGGTTTAATTAGTAAATCGACCGAATGAGAATGAGTTAGACTTAGCAGAAGCCAAAAAAAATCGATAGTTGTAACTCATTTTCATTCAATTTTGCTGCAGTCAAAAAAGGGTAATGGTAATCAATCGCGAAGATTGTCAAGATCAAAATCTATCAACTTAGAATAATCAAAAAGTTTACAAATAGTTACAAACGTTAGTGAAGACTCTACCAACTACTAATTTCAAACCTGTTAGCGTCATACACAGTTCTGAAAATATAAGCTCTTAGTCAAATATTATGGCATCTTACACTTCTGAAAATTTCCGATCTAAATTCTTGTGAGTAAACGGAAGACAAGAAGATCAAATTTGTGCCAAATAGCATAATAAAATCGCAATAAAAGAACGTCACTACCTTTAGTGGAATATTTTCAAAAATTCGTAGAAAAAAAAATATATGCGTCATACGTAAATGCAATTTCAATTTATCAATTAGTTAATGACCTACTGTAAGGAGGCACGCTAGTTTACGGCCTAAATTCCTTTTTTTTATTTATTCTGGCTGCGAAAAAATTTCTAAAGGGAACGATCAATTAAAATTTTTGGCGAAAGCCATAATAAAGGGAACGGTTTTTGTTCCATCACCTTACCCAAAGGGGGAAAACACTAGGTTTTTTTTTTTCGGAAATTGAAACTGTGCCCAGTAACCCCCGGAACCCCTTAAAAACTTATGAGGAGAGCTAAGGACCCTTACGACTGATTTTAGTTTTACATTATCTCAAATTATTCCGGTATTCCACGTGTGCCGCCATTTTAGATTTATGATTTCTTAGCACCAAATGGGCCAATTTCCGATATATCTATTTCATTTTTTCAAAAAAAAGTTGACAAATACCATTTTTAGAGAAATATCTTTCCAGGTACTGAAGCGGTGAAGTTAAGGCTGCCAGTCATACAGTTTTTGACCATAATATAAACATGCTGCATGGCATTCTTCGTAAAAGAGATGAAATGAATCCGAACTGAAAATGAGTTAGACTTAGCCGAACCGATGTAGTCGATAGTTGTAACTCCATTCATCATTCATATTTTGCTCCTGGGTTTACATTTACGTGAATCGACCGAGACGGAGCAATGAGATAGATTAGAGAAGCAAAAAAAAATCGAAGTTGGAACTTCATTCTCATTCAATATTGCTTTTCGGCTCGAAATTGTAACCCGAAAAATCGATAGTTGTAAGAAATCAAAATCTATCAACTTAGAATAATCAAAGTTACCAATATACAACTAGGAAGATCTACAACAGCTACTTTAATTTAACCTGTTAGTTCATTACAAGTTTGAAAATATAAGCCTATCAATATACCATCTTACACTTCTGGAAATTTCCGATCTAAATTCTTTGTGAGTAAATGGGAACAAGAAGATCAAATTTGTGCCAAAAGGCATAATAAAATTATCTATCGCACCTAAAGAACGTACCTTGTGAATTTTAAAAATTCGTAGAAAAAAAATAGAGGTCGTACGTTAAATGCAATTTCTAATCTATCAATTATTTAATGAGCCGTTACTGTAAGGAGCACGCTAGTTTACGCCTAAAATGCTATTTTTTTATTTCTGTGGAAAAAATTTCTAAGGGAACAATCAATTTTTTGCGAAAAGCCATAATAAAGGGAACGGTTTTTTGTCCCACCTTACGCAAAGGGGAACACTTAGTTTTTTTTTCGGAAATTTTGAAACTTGTCCCAGTAACCCCCCGGACCCCCTTAAACTTATGAGGAGTACCTAAGGACCCTACGACTGATTTTAGTTTTACGATATCTCAAATTATTCCTGAGTTATTGAAGTTTTCAACTAGTAAATGAGTAATTACGTTTACGATATCTCAAATTATTCCTGAGTTATTGGCCTGTTTTTCAAAAAAAGTTACAAATTACCATTTTTAAAGGAAAATATCTTTCCAGGTACGGGAAGTAAGGGGCTGCAGGTCATACAGTTTTGAATATATAAACATGGCTGCATGGCATCTTCGTTAAAAAGAGAGAAATCGACCGAATGAGAATGAGTTAGGACTTAGCCGAAGCCGAGAATCTGATAGTGTAACATCATTCTCATCAATTTTGCTTTCCTGGTTTTAATTATGTTAATAGACCGAACGAGAATGAGATCAGACTTAGCAGAAGCCAAAAAAAATCGATAGTTGTTACCTCATTCTCATTCAATTTTGCTATTCGGTCTCGACAAGTTGCTAACCGAAAAATCGAAGTTACAACATAGTACTAACGTATAAGATCCTACAACATATATTAATTTCAATCCATGTTAGTCATACAAGTTTGAAAATTAATAAGCTGTCAAGTATCTATGCATCTGACACTTCTGGAAATTTCGATCTAAATTCTTTTGTGAGTAAAGGAAACAAGAAGATCAAATTTGTGCCAAAAAAACGCAAATATAATCGCACTAAAGGGAACTTACCTTGTGAATTTTAAAATTTCGTAGAAAAAAAAGATAATGGTCGTACGTAAATTGCTCAATTTCAATCTATCAATAGTTATGACTTACTGTAAGAGCACGCTTAGTTACGGCCAAATTCCGTTATTTTTTTTTATTCCAAGGAACAAAATAGCTGAATTTTTTTTTTCAATTAATTTTTGCGAAAACTTAATAATAAAGGGAACGGTTTTCTGTTCATCACCTCACCCAAAGGGGGAACACTTAGGTTTTTTTCCGCAAATTAAACTTTTCCCAGGAACCCCCCGTACCCCTTAAACTGTATGAGATACATAAGGACCCTACGACTATTTATTTTACGATATTCTTCAAATTATTCCTGGTATTGCACTTTGCCGCCATGTTTAATTTTGATTCTTAGCACCAAATTGAGCCCATTCCAATATATTTAATTTCAATTTTTAAAAAAAAGTTTACAAATTACCATTTTTAGGAGAAAATATCTTTCAGACGTAAGTAAGGGGCTGCAGGTTATACAGTTTTGACTTTATATGATAATGGCAGCATGCATCTTCGTTTAATAAAGAGAGAAATCGACCGAATGAGAAGAGTGAACTTAGCGATAGCCGAGAAAGTCGAATAGTTGAAACTATTCTCATTCAATTTGGCCTCCTGGGTTTAATTAGTGAACGACCGAACGAGAATGCAGAATGACTAGCAGAAGTCCGGAAATTTTTTTGAATAACTTGCCGGAAACCCCCGACCCCTTAAACTTATGAGAGTACCTCAAGAACCCTGTTACGTACTGAATTTAGTTTTACGTATCTCAAATTATTCCGGGTTATTGCCACTTTGCACGCCACGATTTATATTGTGGTTTCTAAGTTCATTTTGTCGATGTTGGTCTGTTTCGAAAGTTTAAAATTTACTTTTAGAAAAGAAAAAAAGTAAAGATCGAACCTTTCGCGAAAAAAAAACTAATTTTAACAAGAACTGACCCCCTTCCATAACCGCGCACGTCCCAGAACTGCACGTCAAGAAATCCGCGCGCCCTCCAAACCACGCGCCCTCCAAGAACAGCGCGCCCTCCAGAACCACCTTCCAGAACCTACGCACGCTCAGAAACCGCATGTTCTAAAACCGCGCAATCTCCAGAACCACGCACCCTCCAAACCACGCTACGCTCACAAACGCCACGTTCTAGAACCAGCGCTCCCTCCAAGAACCGCGCACCCTCCAAACTTCCACGTTCCCGTCATCCACTAATTATCCGACAAAATGGACTTTTTTTAAATTTGTGGTTTCTAAGTTCATTTTGTCGATGTTGGTCTGTTTCGATAAAATCGATCGAAAATTTTTAGAAAAGAAAAAAAATTAAAGCATCGAACCTCGCGAAAAAAATTGATTACGGAACGACGCACCCTCCAGAACGCCACCCTCCAGAACCGCACGCCACCCTCCAGAACCGCACCTTCCAGAATCCACGCACGCTCCAGAACGCATTCTTCTTAGAACCGCGCACTCAGAACACGCCCTCCAGAACCACGCACGCTCCAGAACCGCACGTTCTAGAACCGCGCTCCCTCCAGAACCGCGCACCCTCCAGAACCGTTCACGTTCCCCGTCTCCACTATTATCCGCATAAATGGACGTTTTAAATTTGTGGTTTCTAAGTTCATTTTGTCGATGTTGGTCTGTTTCGATAAAAATCGATCGAATTTTTAGGAAAAGAAAAAAAGTAAAGATCGAACCTCGCGAAAAAACTGAATTTTAACGAGAACCGCGCACCCTCCAGAACCGCGCACCCTCCAGAACCGCGCACCCTCCAGAACCGCGCACCCTCCAGAACCGCACCTTCCAGAACCACGCACGCTCCAGAACCGCATGTTCTAGAACCGCGCAATCTCCAGAACCACGCACCCTCCAGAACCACGCACGCTCCAGAACCGCACGTTCTAGAACCGCGCTCCCTCCAGAACCGCGCACCCTCCAGAACCGTTCACGTTCCCCGTCTCCACTATTATCCGCATAAATGGACGTTTTAAACTTGTGGTTTCTAGTTCCCCGTCTCCACTATTATCCGCATAAATGGACGTTTTAAATTTGTGGTTTCTAAGTTGATTTTGTCGATGTTGGTCTGTTTCGATAAAAATCGATCGAATTTTTAGGAAAAGAAAAAAAGTAAAGATCGAACCTCGCGAAAAAACTGAATTTTAACGAGAACCGCGCACCCTCCAGAACCGCGCACCCTCCAGAACCGCGCACCCTCCAGAACTGCACGTTCAAGAACCGCGCGCCCTCCAGAACCACTCGCCCTCCAGAACCACGCGCCCTCCAGAACCGCGCACCCTCTAGAACCGCTCACGTTCCCCGTCTCCATTATTATCCGCATAAATGGACGTTTTAAATTTGTGGTTTCTAAGTTGATTTTGTCGATGTTGGTCTGTTTCGATAAAAATCGATCGAATTTTTAGGAAAAGAAAAAAGTGAAGATCGAACCTCGCGAAAAAACTGAATTTTAACGAGAACTGACCCCCTTCCAGAACCGCGCACCCTCCAGAACCGCGCGCCCTCCAGAACCAAGCGCCCTCCAGAACCGCGCGCCCTCCAGAACCGCTCACGTTCCCCGTCTCCACTATTATCCGCATATGCGACGTTTTAAATTTGTGGTTTCTAAGTTCATTTTTCTTCTTCTTTTCCTATTATTAATTTTAAAGTTTACGCTCCGATCTTCGCACGAACTATTGTTACTCTTTGCTTCTCGCTTTGGCTTGCTCGTAACGGAGCAAGGCTTTTCTATTGAGCGAAAACTAACCCTCGTTCATATCCGGGCATTGTCCAGATCCGCGCTCGTTCCCCCGTTTCACGTCGACACGTTCCCCGTCAATAACACCAAGCTCTGAACGGAAGGTTGCTTAGGCCTTATGTGTTAAGACCAATTTCGTAAATAATAATATATTTTAAAAATCTTCTTTAATTGCTATACCTTTCGAGAGTTTTTTAGAAAATCTTTTTTAATCATTATGGCTTGTAATACACCCCGCACGGACCCTAAAATACAAGAAACTCTCAGTACGATTCAAAGTACCGTGAGAGAGTTTCAATACACGGTGAACATGAAAGAAAATAATTTGAAGGAAAATTTTAAAACCCTCATCTGTTTATCTCCATCTTTAGTTGAAAGAAATTAAATTTCGAGTATAAATGAAATAAACAACTTGGATATAGCCCGATGGTTATTTTTTAGTGAAAGGGCCATGAGAAATTTTATTGAACGTAACAAAATTTCAATTTTACATTTAACGTTGGTACATTTTAAAAACCAAAATAGCAAATATGAAAAATGCAAAAATAGAAGATTAAACGAGAACACAATTCGACATTCGTAAGAATTATACGGAAATACCGAAATTTTTAGGTCATTTTCAGATGATATTTACGAGATAGTTGTAACTCATTCTCATTCAATTTGGCTTCCTGGGTTTAATTAGTGAATCGACCGAACGAGAATGAAATAGACTTAAATTTTGCTTTCGGTCTCGAAAGTTGTAACTCATTCACATTCAATTTTGCTTTCGGTCTCGAAAGTTCGAAACCGAAAAATCGATAGTTGTAAGAAATCAAAATCTATCATACCTAGAATAATCAAAAGGTTACAAATAAGTACAACGTTTAGTAAAATCAAACATACTTTTAATTCAACCTGTTAGGTCATTACCAGTTATGAAAATATAAGCCGTGTCAATATTCATGGCATCTTACACTCTGAAATTCCGATCAAATTCTTTTTGTGAGAAAGAGAACAAGAAAGATCAAATTGGTGCCAAAAAACGCATAAAATATAATCGCACTAAAGGGAACTTTACCTTGTGAATTTAAAAATTCGTAGAAAAAAAAATAACATTGTCGTAACGTTAAATGCAATTTCAATCTTAATCAATTAGTTAATGACCTACTGTAAGAGGCACGTTTTAGTTACGCCTAAATTCCTATTTTTTTTTTATTGTCTGTTGGAAAAAATTTCTAAAGGAAGAAACGATCAATTAAATTTTTTGGCGAAAATCCATAATAAAGGGAACGCGTTTTTTATCATCACCGTTAATCACCCAAAGGAGGTATGGGATACATTTCTTTTTAGGTTGCTTTTCCGAAATTTTGAAAACTTTCCAGGAACCCCCCTGTACCCCTGCAAACTAATGAGGAGTAACCTAAGGACCCTACAACGGATTTCAGTTTTACGATATCTCAAAATATTCCTGGGTTATTGCCATTTTGCAGCCATGTTTAATTTTCATTCTCTTTAGCACCAACATTGGCCAAAAGAAATTTATTTCATTTTCAAAAAAGAATAACAAACATTACCATTATTATATCTAAACACCAGATTTGGTACATTTATTTCAGGTCAGTACAGTTATTGAAATAATAACATAGGCAGCATGCATCTTCGTTAAAAAGAGAGAATATCGACCGAATGAGAATGATTAGACTATAGCGAAGCCGAGAAGTCGATATGATGAACTCTATTCTCATTAATATGCTTCCTGGATTTAATTATGTGAATCGACCGAACGAAATGAGATAGACTTAGCAGAAGACCAAAAAAAATCAGATACATTGTAACTCATTCTCATTCAAATTTTGCTTCGGTCTCGAAATATTGTAAACCGAAAAATCGATAGTATGCTAAGAAATCAAAATCATCAATGACTGTAGAATAATCAGAAGGTTATCAAATAAGTTACAACGTAGTAAGATCTACAACATACTTTAATTTCAACCTGTTAGGTCATCACAAGGTTTTGAGAAATATAAGCCTAGCAATTAATCTATGGCATCTTACACTGCTGGAAATTTCCGATCTAAAATCTTTTTGAACTTCCCGGATCTGATCAAACCATTTGTGCAAAAAAAACGCATAATATAATCGCCTAAAGGAAACGATACCTTGTGAATTTTAAAAAATCGTAGAAAAAAAATAATGGATCGTACGTAAATGCCTAATTCAATCTATCAAATTAGTTATACCAACTATCCAAATAGGCATTTAAGCATTCAGTTATTTTTATATTTATTTCTGTCGGGGGAAAATTTAGAGGGGTGGGGTGAAGTGAAGAGGTTTTGGCGAAAAAGCCAAATATAAGGAACGTGTAATTTTCTTCCATCCTTACCCCAAATGGGGAACACTTAGGTTTTTTCACGGGAAAATTTGAAAACTGTCCAGCGAACCCCCGTACCCCCTTAAACTTATGAGAGTCCCTAAGGACCCTACGACTGATTTTAGTTTTACCGATAATCTCAATTCATTCTCTGGTTATTCTCGGTTTTTTAAGTATGACAGATTTTTGATTTCTTTAGCACCAAATTGGCCATGTATATATATTTTTTCATTTTTCAAAAAAGTTACAAGATACCATTTTTAGAGAAAATATCTTTTCCAAGGAGAAGTAAAGGCCTGCAGGTCATACAGTTTGAATACTAAATAAACTGGCAGACATGGCATCTTCGTTAAAAAGATAGAAATCGACGAATGAGAAATGAGTTAGACTTAGCGAAAGCGAGACAGTCGATATTGTACTCATTCTCATTTCAATTTGGCTTTCCTGGTAATTAGGAAATCGACCGAACGAAGAATGAGATAGACTTAGCAGAAGCCAAAAAAAATCGATAGTTGAAACTACATTCTCATTCAATTTTGGCTTCGGTTCGAAAGTTGTAACCGACAAAATCGAATAGTTGTCAAGAAAATCAAAATCTATCATACTTAGAATAATCAAAAGGTTACAAAATAGAACACCGTAGTAAATTCTACAACATACTTTAATTCAAACCTGTTAGGTCATACAAGTTTGAAAATATAAGCCTGTTAATATATTGCATCTTACACTTCTGGAAAATTTGATACTAAATTCTTTGTGCAGGCTAATAGGGAACAAAAGAATCAATTTTCCGTGCTCCTCACCAACTAGGATAGAACTACCTTACCTTTACCTTGATGAATTTTAAAAAATTTCGTTAGAAAAAAAATAATCGTCGTACAGTAAATGCCAATTATCGAACAATCAATTAGTATACCGACTGTAAGGAGGGCACGCTTAGTTTTACGCCTAAGAAATTCGTATTTTTGTTTATTTCTGGTGGAAAAAATTTCTAAAGGGAACGATCCAATTTTAAGAATTTTTGGCGAAAAGCATAATAAAGGAACGAGTTTTTTGTTCCATTCACCTTACCCCAAAGGGGAACACTTAGGTTTTTTTTCGAAAATTTTGAAAAATAGTTTCCAGTAACCCACCCGGACCCCCTTAACTTATGAGGAGTACCTCTAAGACCTCTCACGACTGATTTATTAGTTTTACGATATTCTCAAATTATTTTTCCTGGGTTATTGCACATGAATATGCCATGTTTAGAATTTTTGATTCTAAGGTAAAAGAAAATCACGATAAAAAACGAGGGGAATGTAAAAAAAAGTTACAAATTACCAATCTTTTAGAGGAAAATTATTCTTTCCACGTCAGTCTTGTGTTGTCTGCTTTCATGTCCGGATTATTGGGAATATTTAAGTGTCTGAAATTTATACTTCGGTAAAAAAGTAGAGAAAACGACCGAATGAGAATGAGTTAGACTTAGCCTAAGCCGAGAAGTCGATAGTTTTAACTTATTCTCATTCAATTTTGCTTCCTGGTTTAATAGTGTAATCGACCGAACGAAATGAGATAGACTTAGCAGAAGCCCAAAAAAAATCGGGAAGTTGTAACTCCATCTTCATTCTAATTAGTGCTTCGGTCTCAGAAAGTTGTAACACGAAAAATCGATCAGGTCTAACAAATAGTACAACGTGAGTAAGATTTCTAAACATACTTTAATTTAAACCTGTTAGGTCATTACAAATTAAATATAAGCTGCAGATATTAAGGCTGTTGCACTTCCTGGAAAATTTCCGATCTAATCTTTGTGAGCTTTAAAGGAACAAGAAGATCAAATTTGTGCCAAAAAAAACGCATAATATTTTTGCACTAAATGCGAACGTTGCGTTGTGCATTTTAAAAATTCGTCGTAGAAAAGCATCTCCCTGATCGTTCCATAATTTGCAATTGGAAACTGTGGGATTAGTTCATACCTACGCTAAGGAGCACGCCTAGATTTACGGCCTAAATTCCGTATTTTTTTTTATTTCTGTTGGAAAAAATTTCTAAAGGGAACGATCAATTATAAATCTTTTGCCGAAAGCCATAATAAGGGAACGGTTTCTTTGTCGTCATCCATCACCTTACGCAAAGGGGGAACAAATGGTTTTTTTCCGGAAATTTTAGCAAACTTGTCCCAGAACCCCCGTTACCCCCTTAAACTGATATGAGGAGTAACCTAAGGACCCTTACGAACTGATTTTAGTTTTTACAGATATCTCAAATTATTCCTGGTTATTGCCACCGTGTTTCCGCCAAGTTTTAGATTTTTATTTCTTTCAGCACACAAAATTGGCATTTCCAATATATTTAATTTCATTTTTTCAAAAAAATTTACAAAATTACCATTATTTAGAGAAAAACATAATCTTTCACGACAGGTTACGACCTCTGAAAAGTAAGGGCCATAGCCACACAGGTCATACAGTTTTGAAAATATATAAACTATGGCAGCCATGGGCATCTTCGTAAAAAAGAGAGAATCACCGAATGAGAATGAGTTAGACTAGCCGAAACCGAAGAAGTCGATAAGTTGTAAACTCATTCGTTCATTCAATTTATGCTTCCTGAGTTTAATTAGTTTGCAATCGAAACCGAACGAGAATCGAGATAGACTTAGCAGAAGCTCCTGAAATTTTGAAACTTGTCCCAGGAACCCCCTACCCCTTAACTGTATGATGGAGTTACTAAGCGACCACTACCGATGATTTTAAGTTTTACGATTATAACTCAATTATCTCCTGGGTTTATCTGCCACGTGTTTGCACGCCAACGTTATATGTGGCTTTGTCTAAGTTCAATTTGTCTATGTGGATCTGTTGTCGATTAAAAAACGATCGACATTTTTTAGAAAAGAAAAAACAGATAAAGATAGAATTCACGAAAAAAATGAATTTTAACGAGAACTGACCCCCTCTCCAGACCCGCACCTTCCAGAACTGCCACGATTTCAAGAACGCGCTGCCTCAGAACACACGCGGCCTTCCAGAAACCACTGCGCCCTCACAGACCGCACCTTCCAAGAACCACGCACGCACGCCCCCCACATCCAGAACCGCATGTTCTAGAACCGCGCAATCTCCAGAACCACGCACCCTCCAGAACACCAACGCCTCCAGAACCGCCCACGTCTAGAACCGCGCTCCCTCCAGAACCAGCGCACCCTCCAGAACCGTCTTTCCGTTCCACCGTCTTCCACTATTATATCCGCATTAAATGGATCGTTTTAAATATTTTGTGTTTTCTAAGTATCATGTTGTCGATCATTAGTCTGTTTCGATAAAAAATCGATCGACTATTATTTATGGAAAAGAAAAAAAAAAAGATCGAACCTCGCGCGAAAAACTGAATTTTTAAGACGAGAACTGACCCCCTTCCAGAACCGCGTACCCTCCAGAACCGCGCACCCTCAAGAACCACGCTCCCTCCAGAACCACGCGCCCTCCAGAAACCCGCATGTTCTAGACCGCCGCCAATCTCCAAACCAGCGCACCCTCCAGAACCACGCACGCTCCAGACCCGCACGTTCTAGACCGCGCTCCCTCCGAGAACCGCGCACCCTCCAAACCGTATCAACGTTCCCCGTCTCACTACTATATCCGACATCAAATGACGTTTTAAATTTGTGGTTTCAAAGTTCATTTTGCCGATGTTGGTATGTTTCGATAAAAATCACGAACTTTTTAGGAAAAGAAAAAAGCTAAAGATCGACACCCTCGCGAAAAAACTGAATTTTAACGAGAACCGCACTCACCACTCCCAGAACGCGCACCCTCCAGAACCGCCACCCTCCCAGAACCGCGCACCCTCCAGAACCGGGCACCCACCAGAACCACGCACGCTCCAGAACCGCATGTTCTAGAACCGCGAATCTCACCAGAACACGCACCCTCCACGAACCACGCACGCTCCAGAAACCGCACTTTCGTAGAAACCGCGCTCCCTCCAGAACGCGCACCCATTCCAGAACCGTTCATCGCTTCCCCTCTCCACTATTTATCCGCATAAATGCGACGTTTTAACACTTGGGCTTCTAGTCCGTCAATCCACATTATCGCGCAATAAAATGACGTTTTAAATGTGTGTTTCTAATGTCATGTATGTCGATGTTGTACTGTTTCCGATAAAAAATCGAATCGAAATTATTTAGGAAAAGAAAAAAGGTAAAGATCTAACATCGCGAAAAAACCTTGACATAAACGAGAACCCGCGCACCCTTCCAGACGCGAACGTCCAGAACGCCGGCACCCTCCAGAACTGCACGTTCAAGAACCGCGCGCCCTCCAGAACCACTCGCCCTCCAGAACCACGCGCCCTCCAGAACCGCGCGCCCCCTCTAGAACTGCTCACGTTCCCCGTCTCCAACTATTATCCGCATAATAGACGTTTTAAATTGTGGTTTCTAAGCTTGAATATTGCTCGATGTGTCTTTTCGATAAAAATGATCGCAAATTTTTATGAAAAATGAGAAAAAGTGAAGATCGAACTCGCGAAAAAAAACTGAATTTAACGAAGAACTGACCCCTATCAGAACCGGCACCCATCCAGAACCGCGCGCCCTCCAGAACCCCTCGCCCTCCAGAACCACGCGCCCCATCCGAGAACCGCTCACGTTTCCCCGTCTCCACTATTATCCGCATATGCGACGTTTTTAAATTTGTGGTTTCTAAGTTCATTTTTCTTCTTCTTTTCCGTATTATAATTAAAGATTTACGCCTCCGCATCTTCGCACAAAAACTAATTGCTTAACTCTTTGTTCACGCTATTAGGCCTTGCTCGTTTAACGGAGCAAGGCTTTTCTATTGAGCGAAAACTAACCCTCGTTCATATCCGGGCATTGTCCAGATCCGCGCTCGTTCCCCCGTTTCACGTCGACACGTTCCCCGTCAATAACACCAAGCTCTGAACGGAAGGTTGCTTAGGCCTTATGTGTTAAGACCAATTTCGTAAATAATAATATATTTTAAAAATCTTCTTTAATTGCTATACCTTTCGAGAGTTTTTTAGAAAATCTTTTTTAATCATTATGGCTTGTAATACACCCCGCACGGACCCTAAAATACAAGAAACTCTCAGTACGATTCAAAGTACCGTGAGAGAGTTTCAATACACGGTGAACATGAAAGAAAATAATTTGAAGGAAAATTTTAAAACCCTCATCTGTTTATCTCCATCTTTAGTTGAAAGAAATTCAATTTCGAGTATAAATGAAATAAACAACTTGGATATAGCCCGATGGTTATTTTTTAGTGAAAGGGCCATGAGAAATTTTATTGAACGTAACAAAATTTCAATTTTACATTTAACGTTGGTACATTTTAAAAACCAAAATAGCAAATATGAAAAATGCAAAAATAGAAGATTAAACGAGAACACAATTCGACATTCGTAAGAATTATACGGAAATACCGAAATTTTTAGGTCATTTTCAGATGATATTTACGATCGTAGTTATTCTCATATCATTAAGTTACCAAAAAATTTCGAAAAGAAATCGTGATTCTGTCTGAAGCGAAGAAAATTTTTTATTAAAAAAATGTGACAGGTTGCTTCATACCAATACCAAAACATATTTTTTAATTAGAAAAATACCTGTTTTGGAGAAAAGCAAAAATTTATTCCCATCACTTAATAATCAAGTATTGCAGATTAATTCTATTAAAATAAAATGTTGCCAATGACAACAGACGAAACTGTTAACAAGTTAAAAAAATTGAAAGGTTCAAAATATTGCCGGAAATATTAAAACTCTTGTCCTACATGGATTTTAAAACTATGACTGTTTATATTCGGTGCGCAAATGGTAAACTGAAAAATTGCTTCCTCAGTGGTTATCTCTATTTACCTTCAACGCAGTATTAATATTATCTAATGAATATCTTACGAGAAATGATTAAAAGATTATTTTCTTGCAACACCCAACAACAGTTAGCCATAACTCTAAATTGTATTTTTGTTATAGAAAATTTTGACAATGCCACCAATTACCTCATATTAAAAAGACATTTGCAAAATGTTTTAAAAGACTAGCCTAATTAATAATTTGAAGCAAGCACCGAACACTTTCAACACGGTTCTCTATGCACATTATCTCCTTGAGCTTATTCTAGACGGAAAACTAACCAGTCAATCGTAGAAAAAAAAGACCTTTCAAATTTAAACAGCCGGGTGAATTGTTATTTCAAAATATTCACCGTCGATCATACATCTTATATTCCTGTTACTCAACTTCTTTAAGCCTTAAAAAAAAATATAAAAACGAATAATAGAAAAACGAAATGGAACCTTCATAACTCGAATTCCGATAAAAGAGGCCGTTATTAGACAGAAAGAACCGATTTTTGATACAAAACTTCCTTAAGAAATGGATTGTTAAACATCTTTACTTCTGTATTTAGGGTTATTTGCCGGCATTTCCTGGCGAAACGATAAGAGAACTAATAAATATTTACGCGTTTCGATTAATTATAGGATTCTAGGTATTTTACCGAGAAAATAAATAAAAACAACTAAGACCAGTCTGCCCACACGTATAGTAATTTAAACCGTCAATGATCACTTCTTATTATATTGGGGAATTTCGCAATCACGTAATCAATTTCCATCATCAACAGTTATTACTAAGCAACAAATCATCCTAGGTTTTAAATTTGGTCCTTATGCAAATTTATTCAAGAACCATATATAGAACCATATTTAATAACACGAAAAACGTATGACGATAAAAAATTAGATCACATTACATTGAAAAAAAATGATAAAGGAATCGGCAAGCTATCAGATCCTTACTAAAACTTTCTTCAAAAATAATTATTTCGAAGCGAGTTCTGATGTTTCAATTAGCAAGATGCATGCACTATGCAAAGGATCTTTTGATGAGTTATTTGAGAAAGAGAAATTAAAAGACAATCGAAATGAAGATGAAGGTGGATATTTTCATTATGAGCAGCAGCAGCAGCAGAGAGAGAGAGAGTATAGCAGAAGGGCAACGAGTGAGAGAAAGAGAGTATATATATATATATATATATATATATAGAAAGAAAGAAAGAGAGTATATAGTATATATATATATATATAGAAGAAAGATATATAGAGAAAGAGAAAGGAGAAAGAGAAAGAGGAGAGAGAGTGAGAAAGAGAGCAGTATATATATATATATATATATGAAAGAAAGAGGCAGGAGAGCAGGTGGAAAGAAAGAGTGAGAGAGAGAGAGCAGTATACTTCCATCTATATGTATGCTATTACAAATATATATATGAGCATTTATATGTATATATATATATATATGAGTGACATACATATATATATATATATATATATATATAAGAGTGTATATATTTATAATAATACATAAATATATATATATATATAAAAGAGTGGCAGAAAGAGGTGAGAGAGATATATATATATAGAGAAAGAGAGAGAGTATATAGAAAGAGAAAGAGGAGAGAGAGAGGAAAGAAGGAAGAAATGGATGGGCTGTTAGATTTCAGTAATAATTATTATTAATGTACATTTTATTAAATATTTTTATGTTGTACTAAATTTTTAAAACTTTGTTTAATTATTTTAAATCTTGACAAATAAAAAGATAGTACCTCATAACTCCCGATCAAAAGGAGAATTCTGGCAACCAATCTGGGTGTGGTTGGTTATCTTTACAATCAAAAGAAAATAGTAAATAGGAAACCCATTGACTACCTCAGTATGTAGTAAAAACAATATTCAACCAAAGATATTTTATCTGTGCATTCAACAGTGAGGTAAAGAAAAGAAGGAGATATGCTCCAGACTTTACCAGGGGATTCCATATAAAGAAGTTAGTATAGTTTTTAAGTCTTGAATGAGAGAGCTAAAAAGTTGATGGAATAAATGTGGCTACGTTTCTCAAAAGGTTTCTTCTCAGTTGGTCGGTGGTGTTTAAATAAGCAAAGGAAACCAGTTCTTTAGCTATTGTTTGAGTAACATAAAAGGATGAGAGAGAGAGAGAGAGAGAGAGAGAGAGAGAGAGAGAGAGAGAGAGAGAGAGAGAGAGAGAGAGAGAGAGAGAGAGAGAGAGAGAGAGAGAGATAAGAGAGAGAGAGAGAGAGAGAGAGAATCTGATAAGATAGATTTCAAAAATACCTGTAACTCTAGATCCTGAATTTACGAAATTAATAGATGTAATTCCTTTCCTAAAGAGGGGTTTATCAAATTGTGCTCTGATGTCAAAATCAAGAGGTTGAGATAAACCTTCTACGATAAGTTGCATCGTGTGAATAGATGTAGAACATTGCTTCGCCAACACTTCTAAACCTGTGAATTGGATAAGTTGAAGAAAAGAAAGAGAAAATAATTTGTAGATATTTTTATAATGATTCATCGATTCATAAAAGCGCTCCAAATGTTCTCTCGCCTTGAAAAGGAGTGGATGGTGGCAAAAAAAAAAAAAAAAAAAAAAAAGTTTAGCAATGTGGATCTAAAATCGATTACATATATACTTGCACTAAAAAATTAAATGGTTTATTTTAATTTTATGTCCGGATTTATTTCAGACACATGAAACTTATAAAAAATTAAATATATAATTAAAAATTTTGATAGAAAAATAATTTATATTTTGAGTATAAAAATTACTATTTAAAAGAAAAAGTTACATTAAAATGCAAATCAAAATTAAAATATGATATTTTTCCATAGAGCTTTGTGAAAAAAAAATTGATAAATAATAAAACTTTCTATAATAAAAGACGAGCAATATAATCTGAAGGTAATGTCACTGAACCACTAACGCCTATAAAAAAAAAATTCCTTGACTTATATTTACAAATACATATTTTATACATATTATATTTATAAATACATGAACAATATTGCTTACTTATATAAAAGACATTTACTCATAGTTATTACAAATACATGAACAATATTGTTTACTTATATTAAAGACATTTACTTACAGTTATTACAAATTCTTATACCTCGATTCCGTGAATAATTAAATTTAATCCGGAAACTCTTCGTGTCTTCTTAAAGTTTATCAACGTCATGCAAGGGCTCATCATTTAAGATAACGACGTCCGTTATTATCTTGCTTCGCCTTTTCAGTTCATGCAATGTTGTTTACTCTTGACGTAGTCGCTGAAGGAGGGAGGAATCATGAAGAAATTATTTCAACTGAGATTATTTATCGTTTACCAATCTTCGAAGATCTAACATAATACGAATTTGATCGTTCAATACACTCTCATGAAGATACGAAATTTAAAATACACTTTCATGATAATATATATATTATAATACACTTTCTTGAAGATATTTAATTCTATAATTTAAAGGTAATTTACAAAATTACTTCATTGTAATAATCTTTCAGCCTTTGTAATTATTGCTCTTGAGTTGAGATAATCATCTTAAATAAAAAATGCTAAACTAAATTACTAAAATTCATGTGCCGAAAATATAATAAAATATAATAAATATAATTAAAATGATAATTTCAAAACTTAGACAGATTAAGGAGATACTTTAAAATAATAATAATAATAATAATAATAATAATAATAATAATAATAATAATAATAATAATAATAATAATAATAATAATAATAATAATAATAATAATAAATAATAATAATAATAATAATAATAATATATTGCTAAGAATAATATCTAATAATAAATGACTAATAATAATAAATAAATAATAATAATAATAATAAATAATAATAATAATCATATAAATAATAATAATATGATAAATAATAAATAATAATAATAATAATAATAATAAATAATAATAAATAATAATAACAATAAAATAATAAATAAATAAATAATAATAAATATAAATAAATATAATAATAATAATAATAAATAATAAATAATAATAAATATAATGATTAAATAAATAATAAGAAAGAAAATAAATAATATTAATAAAATAATAAATAATGATAAAATAATACACAAAAATAGTAAATGGTTTTGTTAGTAAGCTTAAGTAAATAAACTGAATAAATAAATACTATAATCGTAATATTATATGAATAATAATATTAATTAATAATAATGTATATAATAATAAAAATTAATATTAAAATAATAATAATAATATGTATAATAATAATAATAATAATGACAATAATAATCAATAATAATAATAATAATAATGTTAATAATAATAATAATAATAATAGCTAATAATTTTCCAATTTCAATTTAAAACATTCAGGATAGGAAAAAATTCATTATTTACGAAGTACGTCATTTTGGCATTACGTGGCGTTGTTATAATAACATGAGCTTGTTTTACAGGATCAGAGGATCTAATAATTGCAACACAGTGTGGTGTCTTTGGATGAGAAATATAATTAATAACAATAAGTATAAAAATGATAATAAGTAAACAAAATAATAATAATAAATATAATAATAATAATAATAAATAACAATAATAATAATAAAATAATATTATAATAATAATAATAATAATATTAATGTATTTATGTCAATAATAATAATAATATTAATAAAATAATAATAAATAAATTAATAATATAAATAATAAATATATAAATAATAAATAAACAATAATAATAATAATATAATAATATTAATAATATATAATAAACCAATAAATAATATCCATCAATAATGTATCAATATTAATAATAAATAATATAATAAATAATAAATAATAATAATAATAATAATAAATAATATCATATATATCATGAAATAACAGCAATAATGTATTAATATTGATAAATAAATACAAATAGTTATTAATAAACAGATGAAATAGTAATAAGTTCACCATTACTAAATACCGACAGTGATAATAATGTAATAATAATAATGTAATATCATCAAATATTAATAATAATAAATAATAAATAATATTAATAATAAGAAAATAATAATAAAAACAAATAATAATAAAATAATAATCTATAAATAATAAATAAACTAAATAATAATAATAATAAATAATCATCATCTTAAATAAATAATAATAAAATAATAGTAATATTAGTAATAATAATAAAGAATAATAATAATAAATAATAATAATAATAATAATAAATAATACATAATAATAAGTAATAATAAATAATAAATAAAATATCAAACAAACAATAATATTAAATATCTAATAAATAATAAACCTATCATTAATAATAATAATAAATAACAATTATAATAATAATTACTAATTAATAATAAATAATAACAGATAATAATAAATGACAATAATAATAATAATCATATAATAATAATAAACATAATATAATAATAATAATAATAATAATAATATATTAATAAATAATAATAATAATAATAATAATAATAATAATAATAAATAAATAATCCAGGTAAAGTAATAATAACATGAGGAACAATGTTGAGAGACAGGTATCTTTTATAGATTCATCAGGAATAAAAATAATAAAACAATAATAATATCAGTAATAATAATAAAATATTGATAACTATGTTCAAACAAAAGAAGAAAATAATTATGCATCAAATAATAATAATGTATCAATAAATAATAATCAATAAATAATAATATCTGATAACAAATTCATATTAAATATCAATAATAATAATAAATAATAATAAATAATAATAATAATAATGATAAATAACATAATAAATAATAAATAATAATAATATTGATCATCAGTGATGTAATAAATAATAAGTAATGATAATAATAATAATAAAAATAATAATAATAATAATAATAATAATAAATAAATAATAATAATAAGCATAATATTAATAATAATAATAATAATATAATAATAATAATAATAATAATATGATAATAAATAATAATAATAATATAATAATAATAATAATAAATAATAATAATAATATCAATAATAATGTCAATAATAATAATAATAATAGTAATAAACTATTAGTGCTTATTTGTATCTTTTCGGTTTATATGAACTCAATAATCTAGTAATAATGTATTACTTTTAATTTATATAACTTTTTGATTTTCTTGTCTGATGATATAGAAAATTTGGGTTTACTTTTTAATTCTTGTGATTAAATCGTTATAAGACTTTATTGCATTTTATATAAACTCAACTCATATCACAGCACCACTAATAACACCGAAAGGAGGATTACGTGAGCATATTTCTTATGAATTTTATTCTCTTTGGGAATTTGGTTATTATGAAGTTAGATATTGGAGGGTACATGCATAAAATATCTTGTTGTTCTTTATGAATAACTTCAATAGGTCTTTAAATTGTAATATTTTAAGTTTTTAAATAAGAAGGTGCTATATCTCATAAAAGTTTTAGTGAGGCTTAACAGTCGGATGAAGGGTTTTTGCATCAAAATAACCAATTAATAGCTGATTTGCTAGCTATGCCATAGACTGGAAGACAATATAATAGATATGGGTGTACATAGTATATCTTCTTCAATATATATAAAAGAATGAATTTTTTCAATTTGACTATATTTCGCTAGTTTACTCACTAGCTGGTTGATATGTTCTTTAAATGGTCATTTTTTCATCTAACATTACCCCAAGTATTTTAGCATTTGCAGCCTTATTCAACTCTTTTAATTTTTATGTTGAAATTTTCAGCTATAGTTTGTGCTTAATATGATGTATGACGTTTTGCAAGTTTAAGTGAAAGTTTTATTAGAATCTAACTCATGTTCTTGATCTATTCGGGCTAATCTGCTTTTTAGTGATAATACTAGCCAGTTTTTATCCTTTATTAATATTAAAATATCATCAGCAAATGAAACCATGAAAGAGTCGTGTGAATTAAATACATTGGTATACAATGTAAATAATAATGGACCAAGAATAGATCCTTGTGGAACACCACAAGTTGTTTGTAGTGGTTCAGAGCATGTTTCACCTATTTTCCACTAAGATCTACTTAATATGTTTTAAACCATTGTAGTGTGTTTCCTTTTATTCCCATCTTATTCATTTTGCTAAGTAATATATCATGTATCAAATTTTGAAATTTAGAGTAATATAAATTTGATTGGAATTTTTTTCATTCTATACTTTTTCATATATTTATGAATTAAACAAACCAGGGCTTCAGTTGTTGATCTGTTCTCTAAAACCAAATTGAAAGTCATTGATAATATTATTCGTATTAAGATAATTTATTATTCGATTTAATACTAGTTTTTCGAGTATTTTGCTAATGGTATGTGTAATTGAAATCGGTCTATAGTTTGTAGGATCAGTTTTATCACCCTTTTTATGTGCAGGAGTGACACGTGAGACTTTTAAGATTCCTGGGAAAATTCCCTTGTTAAATGAGATGTTAAAGAGATCTTTTAGGGGCGAGGCAATTATGTCAGCTATGATTTTGTAAATGTGATTGGGAATGGTATGAGTATCACATTTCTTATTTTGTAGTTCAGTAATGATCGCTTTGACTTCTGAGACCGTAACATTTTCAAATGAAAAGAAGACCATGAGTCTCAAATGGGTTTCAAATGAAGTATACCCTAATGACATGTTTGGTATTCCAGTTTGCCATTATTACAGATGAAGAAACTACTTCACCTAAGTTTTATAATAATAATAATAATAATAATAATAATAATAATAATAATAATAATAATAATAATAATAATAATAATAATAATAATAATAATAATAATAATAATAATAATAATAATAATAATAATAATATAATAATAATATTAATAATAATAATAATAATAATAAACATAAGTAACTAAAGTATTGTTTTTAGCACTAATAAAAAACTAGAATAAAAGATAAGAATAGAAATGAAATAAAATAAAAATAAAAAAAAAAAAATAAAATAAAAAAAAAAAAAAAAATAAAAATAAAAAAATAAAAATAAAAATAAAAATAAAAATAATAAAAATAATAATAAAAAAAGTAGTAATAATAATAATAATAATAATAATAATAATAATAATAATAATAATAATAATAATAATAATAATAATAAATAATAATAATAATAAATAATAATAAATAATAATAATATTAATGATAATAATAATAAAAATAATAATAATAAATCTCATAATAATAATAAACAATAAGAATAAATAATGTTATATTAATAATAATAATAATAATAATAATAAATAATAATAATAATAATAATAATAATAATAATAATAATAATAATAAATAATAATAATAATAATAATAATAATAATAATAATAATAATAATAATATAAATGATAATATTAATAATAATATAAATGATAATTATCAGAATGGTAGCAAATGATAATACTTTTATGTTTTTCTTATATAGATATAGCTCTTATTATTATATATTATTTAAAAATTAGCTATTTTGAATCATTTAAATTGTTAATTAGAAATTATTAATGATA
>JABUQX010058061.1:0-7500 GCA_015478945.1 Trachelipus rathkii | reverse complement strand
TATTATACCTTTATATTATATACCTTTATATACCTTTTTTGGCTTTAAAAATATATTCCTTTATCCGAACTAAATTCTTGTTTTCTGAGACAAAACATTAATGACTAATTATTATAACGAGGTACATAATAATTTAAGTTTGTAGTTCTGTATTTGTTTTCGGACATTTAGAAATTTCAAAAATATGCTGAAAATTATTTTTAAATTTGAGAAACGACAAAACTTTTTGATCACTTTTCTTTAATTTTAATTTGTTTTAATGTAATTTTATATATACTTTAATATTTAAAAAAAAAGGTACCGTTTTTCTATTTCTGAAAATAGAACTTTACGTTACAGTGAATATATCATCTCATTTACTAGAATTCCTTGTACTTATCTGATATAGGTACTCTCAATAAGAACTTTACTTTACATATATATCATCTCATATTACTAGAATTCTTGTATATCTTATAAGTACAATAATATATATATATATATATAGTAATTAATATAATATACTATATATATTATATATACTAATTTACCACTTAATTATATATATATATTATATTATATATCTATATAATCACTTATTATATAATATACTATAATGAAATCAATAATGATAATAATAAAAGTATGTATGCATAGTACTATATATATATATATATTATAATAACTACCATATTATACTTATATTTTACGTAATATTCATGTATACAAGCTTTATTTCATCTGGTTTCAAATCATCAATATGAGATGATATTATAGTTTCTTCTATAAAATGTTATATACATAAAAAATAATATATATAATATATTATTATATTATCCATATGATATTATCATATAAACAAGTTATCTTTATATAAATATATATTAAAAACATAATTTATTAATACATATATATATCAAATTTACTTAATAAGGTTCACTGCCTTGCATTGATATTGAAAGAAATTAGCAAAATATATAAGTAAACAGATTTTTATTACTATATAGACTGAACTTATCATATATTATATATATTAAAGTATATATATTAGACTACTGTTTCTCTATATTTATATAAAATATTTTATATATAGTTTATAAAAATATCTCTATATATTTTTTCTTTTTATTCTCTAATTATTGATAACCTTCATTTTTGATCGTGTAGAGTATAGTACAACTATATATATATACATAATATTATTCAACTATTATTTTATATATATATATACTATAATATTATACTATACTATAACAATAAATAATACTTATTATATAAATAAACATATTAAAAAATACATAAATTCTTTTATTTTATTCTTTCTCTATTTTTGAGATGACTATTATTAATTGAATTTTACATGTAGTTTTTATTCTTACATATTCTTAGGTATTTTGTCTATATTATTAGAGTAATATTGATCATTTTGTACGTCGAAGTTATGAATTATTTCGCTGCTATAAAATAAAGCGTTTTTCCTTATCTGATCCTTTTGCAGTAACATAAGTTAATTAAATTGTCTTTAGTAATCTCACGGAAAATCTGGGAGTTCTTCTATCTGCTTATTAGTAAATAATAATATATACTCTTATTTTTTTATATGAATATCCTACTATAGTATATTATATATATAATATATATAACTAGTATTATATATATATATATATACAATATATATATGTATAAATTATCTTTGTATTGTAAGGTTTTAACGCTATATATATTATATCTATTTCATTCTCTATTTTTTAATATAACATACTCACGTATATATTATATAACTTATTATCTATATATAAAATTATGTTTTTATTAGTATATGATCGTGGCCGACTCCAGTACATCCTTTCATCCTCTTATCTACATCTGTGAGTGTCGTCGTCTCAACCTCCATATCCACTCATCGTCTCTCTCATCCTTGCATCTCTTTTCCTCCTCAGCTACCACACTGCATTATTCTCTATCCTTATATGCATAATTACCTCCTATATAATTGACTACTCGTTACTTTAGTTATTCATGTCATTAGCATATACTTACATTCCATACTAGTCGTGTAATATATAAATAATATACTTCATTCGGGATCAACTCATACATTATGATATATCTACCGTAATCTAGGAATCTAATACTATCTTATCTACTTATCTTCAGATTAATAATATGATCATAATTCAGGATTCATTCACTATTATTGTTCTATCTCTTTAAATTTTTTTTTTTATTATCGATACACCGATATCATTTTTATTTATACTACTATATAATTTTACCTCAACGTTATGTCACCACTCACTCCACGCACCGGGTCAGAGCACGCCCTATTCAGTAGGTAGTGGGTGTTGTCGTCCTGCCAAAGATCACCGTTAATATCAACTCTCACTTATACGCTTAAATCTAGCGCATCATTAATTATACCATTGAGGCACAGACATACAGGCTTAAAGGAGCAGAGACATAAACTTGCAGCACGGGAATAACAAAAAAAATATGCGTAAAGAGTGCAATTCCACACGATAAAAGACGGTATGCAGAAAGAGGAAAGCCACTCTCCGCATAGATCGCGGAAACAGTCTCGGATCGTTTATCAATACATCATAGTCACACAATACACTCCTATGCTCGGTCGCCGTGACACTAGCACTCCTCATCCTGTGCTACGGAAGCATCTGCTCGCTCATAATATACGGTGGTAGGGTAACGCGCCAGATGATAAGATTTCCCTATGAGCACCTTGTGCCGACTAGTCCGCATATATAGTCTTATATTCATATCTTGACTTTCCCCCGGTTAATCAATCAGAAAGAGAATTAAAATAGCACCACTGGAACACTCGCAGAAGCCCGCTCTCTAAAGATTTAGTGAGCGCGTCAATGTGAGAACTGATGTAGTGCTAAGAACAAAGTTCTCTATAAGACCTTCTGGCGACTCTTTTGTACTCGAACTCTCTATATCCAAAAAGCCGGGTGTGAACTCCAGAGCTCCACGCTCTCACATCCTCCATGATATTGAAGTAGCTCTAGTATACTCCATATCAAAGGGAGTCTCAGTCGGAAGGCGCATCTTTTCGATTATTAGCTCGTGTATAGCTCAACTGAAAGATAGCAGTGCTGAAATATACAACATCTGAAGTTAGCTCGCTCAGCTAGTGGAACCCGACGGTACGGTCCCGCGCCCACTCGGTGCACCCTGTGACTCCTCGGGCCTCCATGGCTTCCCCTCTGACCCCTCTGCCCGGCCCACGTGCTGACCGGGAGCTCCAACCTCGTCAGACTTATTCACATTTTTATATCTCACTCGACTCTCTACTCCTGGACTCCTCCCAGTGCACCTCCCCGGGCCCGCGCCAAAAACATTCTACTAATGTGACGAAAAATCTTCGGTTCGGATTTCTTCACCGGGTATCCATTAATCACTCTCTCTGTGCACTATACATTTATACCCACTAATCAAGATAATTATGCAGTGTTCTATTAATCATAAAACCAAATATAAAGTATAATGAAACATTATTTACTTTTTTTTTGCCATTTACTCTCGCGTTTTGTTAACTTATATAATTGATGATCATAATATGCAATTATACTTTATAAAATACATACCTAATTATTAGCATCTGTTAATCCATTAGAATTTTGTAAATTCTGTCTTAGATTTATCTATATATCTAGATCCCTTTTCTTGAATTATTTCTCATAATACTCAATATAGCAAATCTTTATTTGAGGCTAGCTCCGAAATATTCTTTTATAATATTCATTTTTCCTTATATCGTTTTCTTATTACAGTGTTAATAATAAATATTCTCGAAAATATTTTATCATATACCATACGAAATTCGAGCATAATATAGGAATATTAAATTAAGTATATTTGTTCTATAGAAAATATTTCAAATCGTTTTAAAATCTACATTTATCATCACTTTGAAATCGTCGTGATAAATTATCTTCAAGATTAAAAATATTCATTAATATTTTTTTTTATTTATTTCAATATTACTTCTTGTGGAAAATATTTATTAGATTAATCTTAAACTGAGAGAAGTCTATATAATATTTTAATATGATTCTAAAAGATTAACTTAATATTTGCTATTTAAATTATTCATAATATAATTAATAATATTTGGTGTTCTTCGCCCTTATAAGTAAAATAATTAGCTATATTATATATATATTATAGCCTATATATATATATCTTATTTATATATAATTAGATATAGAAGTAGATTAGGAACGTCTATAATCACATACTTTTTTATTTGACATCAATACTGAATAATATATATATATAAATATAAATTAAATGTTATATTATTATATATACTATATATATCGAAATTAATATATAATTATTATTATTATCATGATAATTATTATAATGATTACTTGTAAGAGGGAAGCCCTCTGAGATTTCTCTTTTTAGTCATCGATACATCGGTATATTACATGCTTGCTAACTTCATTTTTATTTATAAGTTTTATTTGATATCAACACAAGTATAATAAACGATTATAAAGAAACATATTCTTTCTATAATGAAATAACATTTAAAAAGGACAAGCTACATTTTTCGTCCCGACTAACTCGCACGACGACCTTCTTCAGCGTTAAGGGCACTGGATCTTCTTTCGTTGACTCTTCATCCAGTTCAAGTGCTCAAGCACTGTTTCCGGTTTTGGTCTGCTATTCTCTCTCATGGTGCTTGAATTTTGAAAATGTTATTTTTGGATTGTTTTCCAGATATATCAGTTCATATTTTGTATTATATCAAAAGGATATCTATCTTAACTTCACCGGTATGTTTATTGTAGTTGTTACTGTATGTTAAATTATAAATCAAATAATTGTCATAAGAAGTCGTATTCAGAACTCAATAGTGTTTAGTCTGCAAGGATTTCTGTTGTGATTATTGATAATATTTTTATTCATGATACCTTTAATTATTGTTTCGACTTATTCGATTTGATACCATACGATATGTGCGCCTCTATTGTGGTTATGTTAATTGTCGGCCCTTAATGATTCTCGTTCAGGGTGCTTGAAATATGTTAATGCTGTTCTCCTATCCTTGCATGTTCACTTATAGAGGGTTTTCATCTACCTGCTAATTGTATGTTATATTTTTTTCCTCTTCATCTATCTTCTTGTACCATAACATCTTATTATTACGTTTCTAAATCTCGCTAGCACACTTATGTAATTTGTATCTTTGATCCAATTCGTGTCATTGCCAGAGCCCGTTTGATTGTACGTACTGCCCATTAACATCACAGTGTCTTTCGATGAGAGTATTTTTTCCTTTTTTCAGCCTTATTAGTATTGGAAATTTTCGGAATTGTTATTTTTACGTAAGTATTAAAATGTCTTAAATCAGAGCTAATTAGGGTTCATATATTTTTTTTTGGTAATATTGATTTTAATGAATATTATTAATGGTAATTGAGCGGAATTGGTGTAAAAAAGGAGTTTGTTGCTATTTTATCGGGGGTGATAAAGGCATTTATAGATTAACCTCTTTTTGCTTTGTTAATATGCTTTTGTGATGAAATACTCAGGATAGTAAAGTGAAGTGATAGTATTGTTGTGGATGATTTAATTTTATGTTTCTTGTGCTAGAACGAGGGTGATGAGCATATACGAAAGGCCACAGATGAAATAGAGATAGATACAGAAACAGCTATATTTTGATTGTTTTTAGTTGGTATTATTAGATAACCAATGTATATAGTTGGTGTCGAAGTGCGTTTTCTATAATAATGTAAATTGCATAAGTAATTGTTATTCCATCGTGAATTAAGGTATTCGAGGAAAGGAGTTTAGAGTTGTTGGGAAGGTGCATTTCTATCGATTATATTATACGACTGAAGGATGAATAGAGTTTATGTATCTATAGTTTTAGACTCATTATGTGTGGTAGTTATGTAGGTGGGAAGATCAAAAATGTCATCTACATATCTAATCCATAAAACTATTGTTTAATAAATAGGGGTTGGTATAAATATGATATAATAACTCCTAAAATATAGCATTTTCCAAACCCTTAATTAACTATCCTGATTCTATTTGCATCTCTAGCGGAGGTACGTATATGCTCTCCCCCCTACATTTTTGCACAAGAATGTTTAATTACATCACATGTTATTATAGAGTATATAAATTTACCTGACGTTTTTCATCACAAAGGCCAAACATATCCTGCGGCCAATCAAAAGAGGTTCAATTGGAAATAGGAAACCACGATCAGCACTTAAAAAGCAGGCTGACTGGATGAGCTTCACATTATACTTCATATAAAACAATATACACAAAAAAATTATTACCTCATTCACTACATAACTATTTGTTAAAATAACATTTTCTCAAAACTCCCCATAAACTGAAAAGAAAGTATAAATCTCCACGCCCTAAAAGCTTGTATATATCATACATTCCCCTGCAATACTTGCAATAAAACATATATAGTGAAACCAACAACTTCAGCAAATAGAAAAAACAACATACAGAATGATACCTGTCACAAGGACAATACATAAATTCTAGTGCTTTTAACAAGTCATAGGCTCGTTAACACATCCACTCTATTCAATATTATCAACAATATAAGATGTATCTCAAAAAATATCTAATCAACTACTGATAACCAATCTACATAAATATCATGCGAATCTCTTTTTGCATTTAATTAATAGTAACAACTACTATAAGCATCCCGGTGAAGTTAAGATTAGATTTTATACAAAATACACTTGAAAACATCAAAATTATAAACAACACCATCCATGAAGAAAATAGCAGTACAACTGATAACACATTATGATAAATATGAAGATCAAAATAAATGAAAATAAAAGTTCCCTTTCAACCGTAAATTTAAAACCATTCAACCTTACACTCTATGTCGGGAGTATACGAAAAATTGCTTTACCTTTTTAATAATTATTTCATTAAATAAAAAAAATGTGTCTCTTTAACATATTATTAATAATTGTTTTTAATTTGTGTTATACATCTTGGTAATCAAGTGAAGAGTTGACACTAATAACATTTATTATCTAAAAAGATATCCAAGGGCTTCTTGTATAACATTAAATTATAGTCATTACTGTACAAAGTAGTTATCTATTTATATATATATATTAATATAAATATATGTAGTATTATTATATATTATATATATATATTTATATTTAAATTATTATTATTATAATTTAATATATATATATTAATATTAATTATATCTTACTTTTATAATATTATATATATATTATATTAGTATATTATTATGTATAAATTATTATAATATATATTACTATTAGTACATTATATATACCTACTCTAAGCTTTAATATATTTAATACTAACATTTATTCTTCTAGAAATCAATTATTGTTCTTAAAAATTTCTTGTAGTAAAATATTTTATATTTAATTGAATTAATTAATTGTATAACCTTTTTATAATTTAATATTTATTAACTAATTGAAAATTTATATTTAATTTTCATCCTATAAG
>JABUQX010058060.1:32500-43427 GCA_015478945.1 Trachelipus rathkii | reverse complement strand
TTTTGGAAGTGGAGAATTTGAATCCACGCGCGCTGCACCAGGACGTGGCAATGTCGATAGCTAGTTGAAGCTGACGCACCATACAAAGGAGTTTAGCTATAGTGACATACATTACAAGATCATCCACATAGAGTGAGTAACGGACTTAGTTGGGGATGATGTAGACCACTCGGATGAAGCCTAAAAAATATTGCGAAAAGCAATACACTCAATACGCTGCCTTACGGAACCCCTTTTTCCATGACAAAATGTCTGGAAAGAGTGGTGCCGCCCCTGAACTGAAATGAACGATCAGATATCAGGGTTTAATTAAAGGAAGATGGGAAGTTGTTCCTTTAGGCCGAGGGAGTGAAGGTTTCACAGAACCCCCACCATCCATGTGGAATCGGATACATGTGTAAAAATTAGTTGCAGGGAGGTGTCCCAACAGTATATTCAGTGGAAGGTATCGTATGCTAGTTACCCTGCTGGTGGGCAGCACGTTTGGCTTCTGTATCAGCTCGCTCGTTCCCAGGAACACTCACATGAGAATGAACCCAACAGAAGTAAATGCCAGGGTCAATTTGTAAAAGGTGAGAGATTCACGTACATCATGATCCAAAAAAGAAGTTCCCGAGTAGAGCGATGATAACAAAAACCAAATTGATGGTCAGAAAAAGCGTGTAGCTGTTCTAATGTAAAAACGAGGCGGGAAGCAACCATTCTCTCCATCAACTTGCATGTGTTGCAAGTTAAAGGGATGAGTCGATGGTTGTCAGTAGAAGTTGGGTCCTTCCCAGGTTCCGAAATTGAGACGATATAAGCTGTCAACCAAACAGGAAGGAAGACACTCTCCACCCAGATTCTGCTAAACAAAGCTGAGGAGAAATCCTAGACCCTTGGGTGAATATGCCGTAACATCTGGAAGGAAATGCCTTCAGGGCCAGGAGCACCGTCCTTACAGCGACTTAGAGCCCTGAAATTCCACCCTCGTAAAAACGATCTGATCTAAAAAGGCTACACGATAAGAATCATTCTGGGACATATAAAACAATGTATGTGGCAAAAATGTTTGATGAAAAGGTGAGAAGATATGATGTGGCAGAGTGCATCAAGAGATGCGAGAAATGCCAGTCAATTGATCCGAATCCAGAAAGATGCGGGAGCGGTCAGCTTAGTGTGGAGCAATCCTGGATAAGGTTGGCAATTGATGTAACGCATTTTGGTAAAGGTAAATTTCTATCAATAATAGATTGTGGAGAGGGTAGATTTGCAATATGAAAGGAACTGAACGGTGAAGGAGAAGAGAGATAGTGAGAAAGATAGAGGAGGACTTTGTTGAACATGGATTGCCTGAAGAGGTGATAGTGGATAATGCCACCTCGTTCAGGTCGATAGATGTTAAGGAAATGTGCAGGAAATGGGGATTTGGGGATTGAAAATAAATTTCAGTCGCTTTCAGGGGAAACTCTAATGAGATTGTTGAAAGGAACCATATAAGTCAAGAGGATAGCGGTTAGATCGGGTATAAGCATAAGGGAAGGACTATTCTGGTATAATTTCAAGCCAAGGCAAGGCGAAGATGAGAGGACCTGCCCATGGAATAAGAAATATAATTACGATTCGTGACATCCAGAGAAAGATGGTGGAGGGACGTCGAGAGATGAGAGAGTGGAAAGTAAATTCTACGTGGGAGATGTTGGGTGAAGCCGAATGGGGCAAAATGTACAAGAATGTGGGATGGAGGGAGGATAACAGATTTGCTGTCCGACAAGAAACTGGAGGTGGATGGAATTGCGAGGCACATTCTGGATTTGAGGAAGATTTGTGTGTGATCGAGAATCAAAAATTGATTGATCAGGAGGGAGGGCGTGTGGTGTTACTGAAGAAGAGTCCAGACATTATCAAAATGGAGCTTTACATGCGGAGTAGACGCATTGTATATAAGCATCGATATCTTAGTATATTATGTTTGTTATTCTTATTAAAGATCTCCTCTGGAGTGAATTGTTTTCCAAGCCTACAACAACAACAACAACAACAATAATAATAATAATAATAATAATAATAATAATAATAATAATAATAATAATAATAATAGTAGTAATAATTTTTTTTTTTTTTTTTTTTTTTTTTTTTTTGAGTGAGTGTACAGGAGCCACCACTGCGCACGATACCGAGTAAGAAAACCAACTACGGGGCAACTCCTAAACATAACGCATGAAAACGGAATGCAATTATTTAAATCCTATATAGAGCAGAGTCAGTTCCGAAGGAAAGCAAAAATCGCGACTGTGGAAATGAAGTGATTCTGACAATATATAAATGAGAGGCGGGACTGGACAGGTATGGTGTGTAACAAGGGGAAAAACCGGTCTCTGGAAGCCGCAAGAGCCACACAATCCACGAAAAGATGGCGTACCGAAAGTAGACACTGGGAATGGCAGAAAGGACATAAAGGGGGATGCTCCTTGCCATAAGATAGCTGTGAGTGAAATTAGTATTGGCCAATTCGCAACGAGCCAGGACTCACCTCTTGGTGATGTCTTCCGGTGTTAAGAACGATGGGCCAAAATCCCCAGGAGAAGGCTTTACGCTACGCAGTTTAACACCACGATGATCTTCCGACCAAAACTCCTGCCAAAAGCGATTGAGACGGCCCGGGAGCAGAAATCAGCAGCTTGGGAGTTGTTCCAGCAAGATGGCCACAGGTAAGAATCGGTCGACAGGTAATTTTGCAGGTGGCGGCGGGCTTTAGGCCGCTTTGTCAGCCAATTCGTTACCCAGGATACCCACGTGAGATGGGAACCCAGCAAAACGTCAAACACTTGTGTCTAGCATGCAGCATACATAGAAACCTTTGGATGATGGAAACCAAAGGATGTCTTGGTCGTTCGATTTGATTTTGTAGTGCAAGAAGAGCACTCTGCGAATCAGAAAAAATCGTATACGTGTCAAGCAGATCTAGTGTCAGAATCCTATTAATAGCTAAAGTTAGTGCAACTAACTCGGCCGTAAAGACGGACGCGTCAGAAGGGAGAGTGTGGGACACAGTAAGGTCCGGAAAGTTCGCTGATTCACCCCCCACCCTCTCGCCTTGATCCGTCGGTGTAGATCGCTCACAGAGCCCCCATGGAGAGCCAGGTGAGACAGAAAGGAAGCCTTCAGGAGAGACGGATGGTCCCCGGATTTTGATTAGGGGGGCAAACCTCATGCACCCACAGGGGGCGGATACAACCAATAAGGGCAGACATCATCGTAGTGAAATTGTAAAACAGCCCGCACAGGGAGGCGGAGAAAACGGAAGACAGACGCCACAACCTCAGCAAACGGCCAATAGGCAGGGCTACGAGGAACCTCAGCGATGAGAGGAGGCAAAGCCGATGGCTTGGGGATTTGTAGACGGAGAAACAAGGATCACATTAGAGAGATATTCTCTCCGTAAAGAAAGGGGCATCAACCCCAGCCTCCACCTCCAAACTGCTCCTTTGGCGAAGAACGAAAACGCCCCAAGTGATATCCGCAGACCCCCATTCTGTATCGGGTCGAGAAGACCGTAAGTACGGCCAGAATGCGTCTGGATAACTCGCACACGCTATAATCAACTTTGACGCTGACCAACATGAATCAGCAGACGAAAGCGCATATCTTAAACGATCAGGCACCCCAGATGTAGACGTAAGGTGGCGCTAAGAGGTCCAAAGAGCGGCGGCAGTTAAGTTTCAAAATTGAGGATATGAGGGAGATAAGTCAGCGAGCATCCAATAGCAGGCCCAAGAACCTCACCTCCGACACAGGGCGGATGGGGGAGCCATACAAGGTCAGCAAGGGAGACAAATTACTCACCCCTACGATCCCGCTTACCACCTCCGGAAAAGCACGGTCTTTGTCTTAGTGACGGAAAAAGTAAAACGCCCGTGAATCACTCCACGACAAGTCAGCCCATTGTCGGCCAGCTGCCGCTGACGTTCCATGCATGAAAGTTTCACCCTGAAAACATACAACGCCAGGTCGTCCACATATAGAGAGCACCGAACGGAAGATGAGATCTAGCAATGACACCATTGAAACCGACAGCGAAAAGCAGAAAGCTGAGCACACTTCCTGCGGCACGCCCCTCGACCCCCATGTCCAAATGACGAGACAGGAGTGGTACCATCAAACAGCGAACACTGGAAAGATCGACCGCGACAATAAGAGACTGAAGGAAGATGGGAAGCTGTCCCCTAAGGCCCAGCAAGTGCAAGGTATGGAGAACTCCCATTCTCCATGTGGAATCATAAGCCTTCTCGAGATCGAAGAAAACAGTACCATTTTATTAGAGGAAAAAGCCTCACGGATATCGTGGTCCAACCGGAGAAGAGGTTCCTGTGTGGATCGATGATTCCTAAACCCAAACTGATGGGCGGGAAAAGCACGCAGGCCCTCCAACGTCGGGAGAGAGACGAATAGCCACCATCTTCTCTCATCAACTTACAGGTGTGACAAGTTTGAGAAATGGGACGTTGGTTGTCCGCGATTGTAGGGTCCTTACCTGGTTTGGAAATGGGAATGGTGTAAGCCGTTAGCCAAACTGGGGGAAGACCCCCCTCCACCCAGACTCGATTATATAAAGAGAGGAGAAACGCCGAAGCAGAGCATGGAAGCTGACGTAACATTTTGGTGGAGTCCTCAGGGCCCAGGCGCTCCATCTTACAAAGGCTGGAAGAGCCTCCTGAAATTCCGCCCTCGTGACAACAATCGATTATAAGAAAGGAATCCTCACCAAGGAGGAACAGATAAAGTCCGGGAAATGAGTGCGGGCCGGATCGATCGGAAAGGCTCACGAAACGAGAATCGCTTGCACAGCAAGCAGTAAGCAATGGTATCCCAGCACATCGGCAACCCATGCCCGGAAGCGAGAATGAATGTCACACACAACACGGGTGCGGGCCACAGCTGATGATGGTCGGTGGATCCCTGTAGTGCTTTGCGAGAAATTTTGCGCACAACACCATACACGGAAGACAATGGCGTAGATGATTTACCGTGGAAAGCGTAGGTTCGAAATACTGTTTCCTGGTCCTCCTGTTTATAATTTAGCGAAACCGAGCAGCAGCGGCCTTAAAGTGGATCAACGTAGACTGTGTAGGTGTTTTTCTTCGTAGGAGAGATAGAGTTGACGTTTTAAGGCACGATTAGCCGAGCGCAATCTGCGTTCAACCACGAGTGTAGCAGAACGACGACATGCGGAAGAGCGAGGGATATGGGCCTCCGCCGCCCTCCAGAACAACATCCCGCAAAATAATGTGAAACGATCCCGCAGGGGAAGGAAAGACGTCAGTTGCCGGGAGGCAGGGGAAAGTTGCAGTGAGAAAGGAGAACCAATCATCTCTGTCATAACGCCAGTTGGTATAAGGCGTTGGAGGACGATCAGGGCAAAGAGATGTAAGGTAGATAGGGTAATGGTCACTCCACAAAGGTAAGGCGACCTGTCCAACCAGAATTTGTCCAATGAACAATGAACGAAAGAGAGCACAAGGAGATGTCAACACAGGAGAAGTACGAGTGTCAAAACGTTCGAAGTTGGTAAAGCTGTGTTGGGCATCCAACGAAAAGCCTGCAAAACACCGCAACAGCCAATCCGCAATTTAGGTGACGAGAACCGAGTCAACTCACAAGGGGTGGCGAATATTGAAGTCCCCCAAAACCCAACAAGGGCGGAGGGAGGTTTCGAAACAGTTCGAAAAGATCCTCTCTCGTGTAAATGCAACTAGGCGCAAGATAGACAGAGCACAAAGTAAACGGGGAATCGAGGTGGACACGGCAGCTACCGCGTGTAACCGAGTTGGAATGGGGATAATGGGTGAAAGGAACCGATTCGTGGAAAAGTCGCCGCACCACCCCTATCATTAGCGCCAGTATACGATTTTGGCGAAGCGAGAGGTAACCTAAATATTTGAGACGGCGCAGAAAAAGACCACAGGTTACGCGGAGTTGCAAATTCTGGAGGCAGATGGCCTTTTGGAGTATGCAATTCAATAAGTCTACCCAACTCTTCGAAGTTCGGGTAGTAACCACGGCAGTTCCATTGAAGAAACTTAGTCATCGAAGAAAGAAGACGAATGGGAAGGTTGGGCGGTAGAAACCGGCCTAGTCACAGCGGCAAAGGAGAGAGGCAGGTGTGAAAGTTTCTCCTTAGCGCGAAGAGAGGCCTCACGGCGATCGAGCTTGTGGATGGTACACTGTTCTAGAATCTCCTTTTCCAAAAGAAAAGAGGGACAGTGCACAGATGACGCCTGATGAGAACCCTTGCAATTCGGGCAGCAAGGCGTGTTTTCACACGGAGTGTGGAGAGTGTCACCACACCTCGGACAGATGAACTGCGGAGATCTACAATATTTTTGAGGATGGCCAAATTTATGACATTTGAAACATCTCCTTGGGTGGCGGGATGTAAGGCCGAACCGAGTGGGAACGGTAACCGATCTTCAACCCTTGGTCGAGGGAATGGTACACTAAAAGTGAAAAGAAGACGAGGGTTGGACACAGTGGGAGTCTCCTTATGAGAGGGAACGGTAGACATTTGTGACCGGAATATGTCGCTTAGTAAAATGTTCGAGAATGGCCTCAGGATCATCGGAACGGACCTCCGGAGCATACAATGTTCCTTTAGAATGTATTGCGAACATCGTCAGGCGTGGAGACAACCGGTAGTCGCCCAAATATGAAAGAAAAGCCAATAACTGACTCTGATGTCGAGAGGCGGCACGAACGAGGAGAGAACCTTTCCTCATGGGAGTCGCCTGATGATCGGTCGAACTGAGTACGAAGTCTAACGCATCACTGAGGACGAGATGGCTACGAGACGTGAGAGGTTGTGAAGTCGGCGAACTAAGATAAAAGTATAAAGGATAGGTGTCAAAAGCGGGGGAACCCCAGCGGAGGGTCCGAGAAAAGGAAACCGTTCAATAGGTCGAGGCGTATTGGTAGCGAGTAGGCGGCCCAACGGGTGAGGAGAGCCCGATTCGCTCTGGTGACGGCGATTGAAAGGTAAGCGCAGGTACAGAATGCGACACAGCCTCACCAGAAAGATGAGGAGGGTCAATTCATAAAGCTGGAATCTGGGGTGTAGGAGGTTCGCTGATAGATGGTGAGCAGACAGCGAAACGCAATTTCGTGCTAACTAGGGCATCAAAAGCCACCTTACTTGGTTCCGCGGCCTAAGTAGGAGCGCCAGGGATAATGCCGGTAGGGGGAAACGCGACTTTAGATGGAGATTCCGCCTTTCTTTAAAAGCCGTATTTTTACATTAACGGCGCGTATTGCTATAAGTTAAACTCCTATTAATGAAACTTCTCCAGCAATAAAAACCAATTAATAACAATCAAACAAATGAGACATAAAGAACAATATAGAGGGATGGGAAGGGGAAACTATACCTATGGGAAAGTGTCCTTGTCCACTGCAGGAGGCCCAAGGCCAGAACCGCACACAACCGCCCGAAACCGGACCCCGGTATGGGAGGGCACGCGGGATGTGGCCTCGGGAAGCCGCCGCGGAACTCCGCGACAGTCCCTCCCAAACCCAATGGTACCCGAACGCGAAGACCGGGATTATACACCCAAGTGCAGGTCAGCCTCCTCAGTGGTTTACCCCGCAAGGCTCAGGACCGCCTACAATATAGGCGGCCCGTCATAGGCGGAAGACCGGTTTATAACGCTGTAGCCCTCATCCGCGGGGGATGGAGGTGAGGACTGGACCCAGGACCCAAACAGAAACAGACACCCGGAAAGCCATAAGGGCCAAGTAAAGGGGAGGGCCACTCAAAAGAGGGAGAAAGTACGTACCATAATACGTAAGGGGGGAATGGGAGGGCAAATAAACCGAGAAAACAGAAGCAGGAAAACAAAACAGAACAAAACAAAAAAGCTAATAAACAAAACTGAAAAGAGGGAACGGTGCAACTTTTCAGATATCCAGAAGGGATGATATCTGAAACCCCTCACCACGTTAAGGTGGGCACGTTATCGAGGGGGAGTAGTAATAATAATAAATAATTAATAATAATAATAATTAGATAATAATAATAATATAATAATAATAATAATGGACATTAGGAATACAAAAAACATAAATGTAACAAAACTAATAGTAAGAACGCAATTTGCAGTAGGCAGTGTGCTGAGCCCCCTCTCGACTTCAACGAATCGACTATCATGAGGGGGATATAATAAATATATAATAGAATATAATAATAATAATAATAATAATAATAATAATAATAAAAATAAAAATAAAAAATGTAAAGGCTAAGGCTACTAATTATTCATATTACGTAATCGTTTTTCTCATAAATATATTGGGCATTATCTTCTGAGTGAATAACAGATCTTTTTGATTTTTTATATTAAAAATAGAACTATTCCGCCTAAATGTAACTGGCTGCGGTGGTGGAGGGGGTGGTGGAGGAGGTGGAAGGGGTGAAGAGGATGTAGTTTTATCAACAGTGGAAGAAAGTATAGGGGCAAGGGAAGTTTTCGCATTGTCAGTCTGCGAGCTATTAGAGTTGTAATTGGATTCTAATGTACAATTTCCATTATATTCTGTTGGATTAAACTTACATTTGAAGACATGAGCTAAAGTTCTGCTTGCATTGTGCCTAAATAAGCAAACAGGTTCACTAAATTTGTAACCAAGTTTATTATAAAATCCTTCCAGCTTAGTGTTCAGCACGAAAGTTTTAAAACCAAGATTTACGGCATATTCTTCGGTCTTACTCATTAAAACTTTTCCAAAGCCTCTGCCTCTGTAATCATGATGGATTATTACAGACTCAATAAACACCGAGTCTTCTTCATTGTATATTACTGTTAACTTTGCGTGTCCTACTACAATATCCGAGCCATTTTCATCCCTCAATAAAAGAATCAAACATGTTGGAAGAGCGTCGCATGATGAATCAAGAAATCGATTTCTAAAAAGAAAAAGAATTAAAAATCCAAAACTTATATTCAACAATTAATTTAAACATTAAAGAAATTCAATATTATTATATTTATCAGTACAAAAATCAATTATAATAATAAATATACAAATAATTAAACAAATACCTGTAAATTTTATCAACTAGTTCAAATTAATTTAAATTTAACAAATGCTTACTTTTCATTTGCTGTCAAGGCTATAATCTTAAAAACTATTTCATTGCCTATAGAGTTCTATAGTGGGAGAAAGATGTATCGCTCGTCTCGCATTTGGAATGTTATGTTGGGCTGAAACATTTCTTTACATTTCATTGTTTTGTCCCATTCGCGATTCACTGACAACTAAAACGGCGTACTTACTACCATACACTAGAAGTGCTTAAAAGAATGTAAAGTAGCCACTCTCCCCTCCACCTTCATGCAATTACGGAGAAATTTTATATAGTTTTAAGGATGTCCCGAGGTTGCATAAAAAAACAACCTTAAATCTCCTCTCCTTATCACAGATTCAAACTTGGGATGTATGTGGTGGAGTTGGTGCCTTCAAAAAACTACAGGATGGAACTGATGAAGGGTTTTGACCCTTTGCTCAGTAATTTTAGTAACATCGTGGCCATTTATTCTAATTTTCACCTAACTTCACTTCCTCTTCTTAACCCCAAGTTTAATCAATGCACCGAAAGCAAACCTATCTCTCTCTCTCTCTCTCTCCCCAATTTCATTTTAATACGAATTTTTGCGCATGCGCGGAATGACGTTGCCTTCTCTCGTGTTACTGATTTGAAGGTTTCCGCACTCTTGCAAATGTACAACTAAATTCATCTGTACTGTCTATTTATCTCCAAATGTGCTGACCAACCTAAATTTTTCGACTATCTAATCCAAATTGAAAAATTTATCCTCTCTCTCTCTCTCTTACTCCTTTTTTCAAAAATCATCATCATTCTTGGTATTTATTTTTAATGAAAATGTGTGGATAATGTAGACCATGTGACAATGCAGGTTTTTCATCAGTAACATGAGTATCAACTTCATACTCTTGAGTCAAGGGAAAATGATTCAGGAGAATCAGAAGTACAGAGCTCTTCTCTTTGGGGCACTGGTTTTGAAGAGTAGGAGAAATTTAATACATTGTAGTATTGATGTTCTTTGAAATACCTTTTACAATTAGAGGATTCCTGAAAAAGGCATAATTTCCGTTTTTTGCTTACAAAATTGTTTTGTTAGGGAGCCCAACTTCCCAACTGATCATCAATTGACTTATCTGCCAAAATAAAGATGGTAGGCCTTTTTAACAAGAAGAAGCTTTTAGGATAAAATTGTTGCTTAGTTACAAACATAACAAAAGTAGAGGGCATATTTGTACCCTCACACAAACCTTTGATTATTGCAACGTGTCTCATTGTTATACTTTTCGACTTGCGAAAAACTCGGAAAACTCAGCATGTACTTAGTTTACATTCATATTAAGGTCAAAATTATTAGGTTTGGTTATTTTCATTTTGGAAGCAATTTTATTGCTGACCAAAAATGTTATTTCAGTACTGTAAAAAATAATAGCTAAAATTTTAACAGAAACCCAATTTCTAAAACTTGCAATTTTTGCATCCCATACACATCATTACAAGTCGAAAAGGACAGGGTAGCTGAATGATATTAGTGGATAACATCGAGGAACACAAATTTTGTTCCATATGATCTGATACTTATTTCATATATATTTTGTTGGCCTGGATCAAAAAAAAAAAAAAAAAAAAAAAAAAAAAAAAAAAAAATCTGTGAACGGCGGCTGGGAATACAAACAAATGATTGAAAGAAAGGTGTATCTCATCCAATAAAACTTGCCCTGAAAATTCCATATCGATAAGACAAAATAATAAAGATATTCAGATTTTTTTTTTTTTTTTTAAATCTTAATATCTTTTTTCTGATTTGCCCTATCAGTATGAAATTTTCAGAGCGTGTATAATGTATAATTGAGT
>JABUQX010058060.1:22500-25000 GCA_015478945.1 Trachelipus rathkii | reverse complement strand
TGAAACCCTCTCAACTCAGCTTTCTTAAGATCATCTGGAAACCATTCGATCGCCAGTACGGCCTCCGTTGCACGTGAGTCTACTGCGATATACTTCTTAATCTAACCGATTTAAATGGTTTTCAGCTCTTTAGGAAACTACGGGGAGACTTCGTGGTGGCGCTTGACTATCCAAAGCATTTAACCGAGTATGGCATGCGTCACTGCTCTCACAAGCTCCCTCCTTTGGGTTCCTCCTTCTCTTTGCTTACTTATGTCTAGCTTTCTTTTCCAAAATCGTTCCATATCAGCTGTTGTTGATGGGCGACCTTTTTCTTCTTTTTCTGTTAATAATATTGTTCCTCAGGGTTCTGTCTTATGCTCCTACTTATTCCTACTTTTCATTAATCGATTTTTTCACCTGCACCTCTTAACTCTATCCACTCGTATTTCGATGACTCGACCCTTCATTCTTTACTCATATCAATTCTAACTCCCTCTTTTAACTTCTAGAATTGCCCCTCGTCTTAATCTTTCCGATTTTTAAATTTTCACTGATGATAGAAATAACTTTGTGAAATTCAATCCTTTAAAAACCCAACTTTTTACAAATCTCCTTCTTCAAAATACCTTCTAACTTTCTTATCTCTTTCGACGGTTCTCTCGTCTCTCCTGTTGACATATAAACATCCTTGGCTTAAACATAAACAAAAAATATCTTGGAAACCTCACATCACAACGTTTGCTAGGGCGGCCTCAAAGAACTGAAAGTTCTTGTTTAGACTGGAGACTTTCTCCTTTTCTTCGAGTTGCTGCAGCTATAACAAGGTCTCATCCGCCCATGTATTAAGTACCGTTCTCATATCTGGGGGGGGGGGGGGGCCCTGGTTTCACCCTGTTTTTGGACAGGGTCGAGTCAAAGGCCAAAAAGGCTTATAAGTTGTCCGTAACTTTCCCAATTAACTTGTCCTTCCATATCTGAGGTGCGATGTTGTGCTTTATCTCTATTCCTATAGGTTACGCCGCAGCGGCAAAGTGCTTTCGAGGAAGCTTATCACATCGCGTACCACCGACCTTTACGACCCCTTCGTAGCACAAGGGGGTGCTGTATCTGCGCACGAGTATTGTGTTGACATTGGTAACTCTGGGCTAGTTTGCAGTGGTGCTTCCTTCTTTCCCACCACCCTCTGTTTCTGTGGAATTCTCTCCATCTTCTGTATTTCCTACTGAATTTTATCTCCTCACTTTAAAACCTGCGTCTGTGCTCATATGCGTAATTTTTTTGCGCTAGAGGGTGAAACTTTGAGAGGGACTAGACCGGTCCTTCTTGTCGTGATCGCCTTAATAAGGGCTGGAGTGAATTTTATGTGACAACTGCAGAGAATATTCTTGAATGGCAGTTATATAGGAAAGTCAACTCAAGTGAATGAGTCCATTCAAACAGGGTGTCGGTTTAGTGTTAAAAAGTGTACTCTCCTTCAATTACCCTCAGATGGATCATATGTTGCCGCAACCACACAATTTTGACCTTTTCAAACTTAAATATTTAACCTTTAAACTTCTAGTACTCACACACACAAAATCTACCATAGCTCTGCCAACCACAATTCACTCATCAGAAATGCAAATCCTTCTCCCCCTCTCATTATTTTCCACAGCAACACAAACACATTTTCACACCATACCACTCATTTTCACCGTTTTTCTTTCATTTTTGCCTGCAGTAACAGCGAGCAAATCAATTTGCCCTTTCTAAATACAATCCATCACCTCTCTCATCTTCTCAACATTTATTCCTCTGACATTTCATATACATATACGATTCATACATTTTAAGGATAGAAGGGCGCTTACTGTGATCACACGACTTCTCCGAGGCATGCATTAGCATTCCTGCAAAGAATTAGTGGTAGTAGACAGGCCAACCTAAGCTACCACTGGTCCTTTGTCGATTTCTTAATACAACGCAGGACGTACGATGTGGGCAATTTTTCTCTCCCCACACATATGGATATAAGGGATAGGAAATGTCTGTAAGATGTTATCTAGAAGAGGGGTGGTAAGATATAAGTTATGTGTATATGATATGTTGCCTGAAGGATGAGAATGGATATGACGCAAAACAGAAGGCGAACCATTAGGCACTGTAATGTCATACATACTTTAAGCAAAATGGTATATATATATATATAATAATATATATTATATATATATATATATATATATATATATATAATATATATATATATATATATATATATATTAATATATATATATATATATATATATATATATATATATATATAGTATATATAATATATATATATATATATATATATATATATTATATATATATATATATATATATACCGTATATATATATATATATATACCTTATATATATATATATATATATATATATATATATATATAAATATATATATATATTATATATTATTATTATTTTTATATTATTATTATTTATTATTATTATATTAAATTATTATTTGGGAGTTTTAATA
>JABUQX010058060.1:15000-17500 GCA_015478945.1 Trachelipus rathkii | reverse complement strand
TTGTATCCACCATGGATTTAATTGCACCAGCTACCTTTCTGTCATTCCCAACTTTCCTACTACACACTGCATCATCTATTCCTTTTTTATCTAACATATCTAAATATTTAAACTCAAATACTTGTTCTAATTGCTCACCATCCAACATTTCACACCACGGACTCTCCCCATACTTACCACTATCACCTTACTCTTATCAATATTTATTTTTAAGCTCCTCCTTTTACACACCCTGCCAAACCCCTCTACTAATTCTCTCAAACTTTCTTCACACAAAATTATATATATATATATATATATATATATATATATATATATATATATATATATATATATATATATAGCTATATATATATATATATATATATATATATATATATTCAATGAATTTAAAGATCTACCTTAGTGTAATATTTTTTGGCCATTCCTTATTCAGCATCTCCACACAAGCATCTTTAAATTCTGGGTATTTATGTAATGGAAGTAATTTCAATTGCGCTTTCATTGCTTCACTCATCATTAATAACGTTAATAAATATTAATGCTTCATCACTGAAAATAAATATTAAAATACTAAGTAAAAATATGAAATACCTGTTCAGTAATATTAAAAAAGTACATAATAGCTTAATATTTTCCTTTCTAAATGTTTTTATGCACTATAGAGAAATTTTTATGAAATACTACATGAACTCTTTTTCCCATTTCAGCTACTTAGCTATATCCCTGCTTAGGAATAAATTTTTGATTTAAACTTGCTTGGTAAGAGTAAATTTTTATTTAACAATTTGTAAAATGTCTTGAAATTTTTTTGAAATTTTGGAACTATAAATTATGACATAATTTATCCCTAAGTTGCTTTCAAACTGTAAGTAGCCTACTAATGATTTTGTTTTTTTAAGAAGTCCCCATCCCCTTTAATATCCACTGACTGTCTGAGTCACTACAGCTTGTTGATTGATAGATCTATCTACCCTCATAAACATTGTACCTCAATTTTTGAGGTAAGAAATTATATCATTACATATACTTGCTTAATAGATGAATCATATACTTTTTATATAAAATTCTGAGTATAATTGACAAAAATTTATTTACACACAGGTCGCAGTTTAGGGACCTCTTGTGAACATTGTATTCCAGATTAGAGAATCTTTAACACACCTGTGACACACTTTTATTGAAACAGCCACACTACCGGCTCTGACAGATAGGGAGCAATTAGTTAAAAAGCTATGAAACCATCGAAATGGGTGCCCTCGATTTTCAAACAGGCTAACTTACATAGCCTAAGAGGCCCATATATGAGACGGAATCAAATGTTGCTTCCAAATCAAAAAATAAAACCAAGGTATACTGTTTATTATGAAAACCTGTATAGATAATGTGCTCTAGGGTCAGAAGACAGTCAGTGGTATCCACACCAGGCCTAAAAATAATTGACCTGGTACATAAGTAAAAGCTCGAAATATTTTTTGTTTGTTTTTGAGGACGGACCTCACCAACGAAGGACATATGCCGTCCCTTCAGGCTATCACAAGCTCAAGGCATAGTGTATTGTCTGTGTTCAAGGCAAGTGAACCCAAGTTACACCCAGGGATGCCATTCTAAAAATTTTGAAAACTCAAGATTGTGTGGTCAAAATACTCATGATGAGCTGTTTGGACTACATCTTGAATAAGAGCAAAATCATTTAAACGCTTACTACTACGAGAAAAGTAAGATGTGAGATCTTTAAGAAAAGACTCCCAATATGTTGGCAACACTGACACAGCATGGCTTGCACAAAGCGAAAATGAGTGGCATACGCATCCCAACACGAAAACTGAAGGCAAAACATTTTTTAGTAACTTTTGAAATACATTTCTTTTGCCAAGCATCGTAGAACAATTGTCACTTCCAAAGCCAGTAATGTTAGTTAATGGAATATTTTTTTTTCTTGAAGAAGCTCCTTAAACGAATGGAAAAGGCCCACAGCACTTCCATTTTCAACCACAAAAGTGTCTAGAAGTGCATCCACTACACCCATTTTCTTCATATCAAAGAATCGAATTAACTATCGCTAAACGTGCGTTACAGAAATATCGGTGCTTTCATCAATTATAATAGAAAATTTTTGATTCCGGCATATTTTATTTAATTCCGTTTTTAAAGTATGCTATACCATCTTGGGTGATATATATGAAAGTTTCGTTCTTTTATAATTAACCTTTTTGGCAATATCACTGTTGGGAAAAGCCTTTTTACAAATGTCAAACAAGTGTTCTATATGTGCAAAAGGAATATGATGCTCCGAAAAATAACCGGCAAATAATGCTTCTGCTTTTGCAATTTTTTCGGATTCCGACACAGGCGCATATGCATTGTTTCCCGAGCGCACCTCTACGTCACGTAAACGTCACAGTCAGGCGCCCGTTGTTAAATCCTCGATTTCGGGAATTAATAAACGGGCGGGCTGCGGAAGGATACTTTGTTTACGAACAAATTTCTTTTCAAAACA
>JABUQX010058060.1:0-10000 GCA_015478945.1 Trachelipus rathkii | reverse complement strand
TGGGAGGAGGCCAAAATTAAATTCTAATGAATTTAATTTTGAAAGGTATGCAAAGTAAATTTGATAACAAATTTACTTTACATTGTTATTTCAAATGCATATCAATGTCTCTATTACAGAAAGACAGATACCCATTTGATAACCACTGCTGGAGATACTAAAGTTGCCCTTGATTTATGAGCTTTTTATGTAGCTCTCTACATTGAACTGCAGCTTTCCTTTTTACTCTACTAGAAGCATCTTTGTTCTTATCTTAGGGGTGGAAACTGTTTCTGGCAGATTTTCATGAAATTTGGTATGTTTTTTTATTAATAATATAATATCTGATGTGTGTCGGGTTATAATTTCTTGGTTAGGTTTTTTAATTTTTACAGAAACAGTTTCTCCTAAACTATTATTTTCAATATCTTGTACTGTCCCCATACTGTAAAAGTATGGTTTACAAAATTTTTCTTTAATGGCTACAACATCTCCAACTCCCAGTGAAGTGTGTGGTTTTTTTTTATATTTATCTTGCTGATTAGTGGCAAGATATTGTAAGTTTGCTAAGAATTCACCATAGTACAAATCATTCAAATTAGATTTAACTTTTCTGTATTTTTGAAAAGTCAAATATAACTGATCCTGATCAGGTTCACAAGGAGACCAATCAGGATCATCCGAATGATCTACACCATCATGAAATAAATGAGAAGAAACAACCAGAGCTGGAACCTCATATCCTTTCAGCAATATCTCCGGTGTTATTGCAAATGGGATATTTAGATCCACCTCAGGGTTTCTCAATATTGACTTAAATGCTACTGGCCTTTTATTTATAAGCATGTTTGCTTCCCTAACTAATAAAGAAAACTCATCCTGCTCTAATATATTTTTTCCTATAGCACTATAGATAATGTTTTTAACTTGTTTGACTAAAGATTCAACTAAACCTCCTAGAAAACTAGCTTTACCAGGGTATGGTGAAAATTCTAGAATTTTTATGTTATGGAGTGTTAAATAATTTTTTACTTCTATGTCATTAATAAAATTTTTAATAATTTGCACTGAGCTTACTATACTACTTCCCTGGTCACTAACTATAAGTTGTGGGAATCCAAAGTCAAACACATGAAATTGAAAAGCAGAGATAAAGCATTTATTATCTACATTTTTACATAGAACAAGGTTTACAGCTCTAGTGTATGTGCAAGTTATAATTAATATGTAAATCTTCTCTACTACATTATTTATTTTTATATTAAAAGGTCCTATGTGGTCAAGAAATATTTCTCTAAATGGAATTTGAGATGGATTTATTCTATAATCTTTGTAATGGTTCTGATTAATTTTTATGGTTCTGCCATACATTAATTTACATTTGATAGTCTTTAATGTTTTTCTTAATTACTGAATATGCTGTTGGGAATATAAAACTCCTTTCTTATTATAGCTAGAAGTTTATATACACCTGCATGTTTCATTTTTACATGTAATTCTTTAATTATTATGTCTGTTAAAGAGTGATTTTTATGCAGCAAAATTGGATTTTTTTTATTAAAATCAGCATCTAAGTTTGCAAATTTACTCTTTACTCTAATTATATTGTTTTTATCAAGAAAAAGATTGAGTTGTGTGACCAAATTTGTTTCTTTATTATTTTTTGGGTTTATTAAATACTGATATGTTTCTGAAAAATTTTCTTGTTGATATTGCTTAAAAATGACATTACAACTTTCTTCATATAAGCATATTGCATTAGGGTCACAATTGGAAAACAAAGTGGGGTTTTTCTCATGTACTTTAAGCTTTAAATTATGAATAAATTTTCTTACATAGTGTGAAACCTTAAATAGTTTATTGAAAGAAGAAAAACCTATCTAATTTAAATAAGGGTACAAAAGAAAAAGTTTGAATATTATAAATATTAAAATCTGTACTATTATTATATAAGGGATTTGGAACAGTGACTTTTAACCTTTCATTATTGTTGTTTAATATAGGTCCATTTAAATAAAGTGAATTTTTTAATAAAACCTTATATGAAACACATCGAGTAACATAATCACTAGGATTCTGAGATCCTTCACAATGATGAAAAGTTATCGGGTGTTTTTCACATGCAGTTTCAATAAAATTTAGCTGATTATTTATAATGGTTCCTTTCCTTTCAATTTTGTTTAATTTCTGAACTTTATTTATAATCCAATTCAATGTTACCATTGAATCAGTATATAAATGTAATTCATTTATTTTTAAAGGTGTGAAAGTATTAGTTAAATTGTCAAACATTTCTATTAGACATTGTACTCCAAATTTTACCGCAAATAGCTCTAGAACTGGAATAGATCTGTTAGTATTTTTGTTTGAAATTAATTTATTTTTTGCACATAAAAAATGCAGCTCACTACTATCTTTATTTTGTAAATATAAGACACTACCATAAATGTCTTTACTAGCATCAGTAAATGCTATAATATTATATGAAGAAGCATAATCCCCAATAAATCTTTTTAATTCAGGTTTTTTGCTTTTATTATATTGTGAGCAAATATTTTTATATTCTTTTAGTAAATTACTATTTAGTTTTGTGTCTCCCATGTTATATCTTTGTTATTTTGCAGTTTATGTAAAAATAATTTAGCTCTATTCTTCCCAGGAAGCCCAATATTTAGTGGGTCAAATAGACCATTTATAGTAGATAAAATAGATCTCAAAGTGTTTGCTTTGGGGTCCATTTCATTATTTTTATTATATAAGGTATCATTATGAGTATTCCACATCATTCCCAATAGTTTTACGTGATCATTTATAGGCTCATCCACACTACTATTATTGTCTAACTCACTATAATTTAATTTTTTAAACTCTGGTGAATTACTATGAAATTGTTGCAAATTGAACCCATAATTGTTAAATATTACATGAGACCTATGATAAGCAAGAATAATTTCACTTTCAGAAGATGAAGAATAACCTAAGTTATCCATATAAGACAGGTTATACAAAATCTTCCTAAGTTCATATTCAAACTCATCACAAGTATGAACATGCAATATTAATATTATGTAAAGTGCTACCATGAGAATGGAAGGGCTACATCTAATACCAAACGGAAGTCGCATTAATTTATAAGAAACAATACTAAAATCATTTTCTTTTATATTTTTGAACCACAAAAAATGGAATTTTTCTGTATCCTTCAAAGGCAATTTAATCTGGTGAAAAGCCCTCTCCAAATCGAATACCAGCAGATTAACTGATTGAAACCTAAGTTAGTGTTTAATGCTATATCCAACTATTATTAAATTAGTTCCTTGGGTAAAGCTTAACATTATTATGTGATTAAAATTAGTTGGTTCTTTTGTATCACATACGGTTCGACAAATTATTAACAATTTCTGCATTTTGTTTCGGTTTCTACATGATCCTTCCCTAAACATTGCCATTATGAGCTAAAAAATGAAAACCTTTATTATTATTTTTACTGTATTTTATTTCAACAGGCTTGAAGATACCTTGGTTAAGTTTGGTCAAAAATGACAGTATTATACGCTTCTAATTTTAGAGGCTCTTTTTTTATATTTTTTAAGTATTTAATACAGAATTAGCCAAATAAAAATTATTTGGCAAAAATTTTATTAATTTATTATTCCATAAACAAGGCATAATCAATTGACCTGTATCCATATCTACATGTGTATTTGTAATTAAGTATTTTATAAGTTCCATATCTAACTCGGAGAATTTTTTAGGACATTCAAAATTATCGTAATTTAATAAATCATTTAAATTTTTATTTACTAGATCATCATCCAATTCTATGCTAGTATTATTATTTTGAGCTAGAGATGTGATAGAGTAATCCATTTCTAGTCATTCCATCTTATTTTCTATTTTGACATTTTTTTGCGAGCAAGTCGGCCTGCTCTGTAAATTTCTTTATATACTTCAAATATGGCAAATTTTTTATTAATTTATTTAAGTCTCCAGCTAATAAGATTCCTAAAGAAGTGTAATATAACAGTGACTGTTTGTTTGTTAACCCAAATGAGCATGCATTTATTGGTATTATGTGGGCTCCATTCACACCTAATAATATATGGATTTCCTTATTATTCTTATTTCTTAAGTGCTTATCAGCTAAAGGTATTTTATGTTCTCAAATGCTTTTACAATTTGAGGGGAAGGTATATTCACTCTGGTTTGTATTGAAGGGACTACAGCTGCAACAATACTGTTATTTTTATTATTTATTTTTATATCAATTTCTATAATAGAAGTTTTGTAATATTTGCTTTCATTGAAACCCTTTACATTAAGCATTATTTCAGACTGTACAACTTTATATTTAATTTTTTGTGCTACTGTTTGAGATATAAAATTTATTTCAGACCCAGAATCATATAAAACCCGCAAGTCTTGGTTGTTATTGTTTTTATTTATACAAGTGGTGGTGAAGGTAGGAAGTGTTATATTTTGACTAGTTGTTACATTTAAGGAGCTTAATAACAAACAATTTGCTACTTGCTCTGAAGATGGGTTATCTACAGGTGTAACATTTAGTTCAACAACATTGGTTGATGTTTCTGCTTGTGCATTATTTTTATTTTTATTGTTTTTTGGTTTTTGAGTTGAATTAGGTCCACTTTGTTTTTTAATACATAAAAATGCAAGTTTGTGATTTAAGTACCCACATTTAATACAACCTCCCAATTCTTTAATTTTTTTCAATTTGGATTCAGGTGTTTTGAAAGTTGGGCAACTATACAATTTATGGTCCATACAATCTGATGTTTGCAATGTCTGACAAATGGAACAACCCACCCTTTTTGTTGTTTCAGTGTTTGTTTTTTGTTTTTGATTCACATCAATGTTAGTAGCTAAAGCTACTGTTTTTTTTCTCAAATTGTGATGTAGTTTTAGTAGTGTATGTATTTGCATTTGTTTTTGTATTTACTAACCCACTCTTCCCAATTCTATTATGAACTTCAAATGCATTATTTAAAATTTCATCTAAATTTGGATATGTATTATTTGTAATGTTTATATATTGGGTTTGATATATTTCAGGCAAACTATTCCACAAAAAATATTGACAAATCACCTTACTAGTTATTTTTAAGCTATCTACTTGACTTTCTATTAATTTAGCTTCACTAACCCAATCATAAAAATTATTAGTTAATTTTAGTTTTATCAGTTTTTCAATAACTGAATATTGTTGTAAAGTTTTATTACTGAAGGCACATTTAAGCCAAATTTTTTGCCATATCATAATCCATATCTGCCATGGGGCTTTTTTGTATTAAAATTTTTGCTGGACCTTTGAGTTGTTTCATTAGACAAGAATGTCTAGCAAATTTATTGTATTTCTCTCTATCCATTATTTCTTCAAAGTTTTTTATGAACCTATCAAAGTCTTCAGGCTTTCCATCAAATTCAGGAAGCTGGAGTTCGGGTCGTTTTAAACCAGAGAAACCAGTTTCATTATGATTACTATTAGAAGAAATAGTCTGCATAGGACTTATTTTATTTTCAATTTCACTTATGAGAGATGAGATGCCAAAGGCATAGTACTCATTTTTTTCACAAATTTTATCTGCGCTTTCAAATGTGAATTCTTGACAGTCAGCGTAAACATTTATTATTTTATTGTCCAAGTCTGTAACTTCTTTTAATTTTGTTTTTAAATTTAAGATGAGACCCTTTAACTCATTATCAGTATATAAATCTATATCAGCTGTGATCTTATTTATCAATTTTGTAACAATGGCCCTTTTTGTCCCTCTTTGTTTGACTAGAGATAAAACTTGTTGAAATAATGAGGTTGGGCTTGCCCCGTCACTAATTATTTCTTCAACAAATTTTAATTCTATATTTGGGTCCACTACATCCATATTGAAAAATAATCTTTTTGTTTTTATATGCTTAATAGGTAGTAATATTTATAATAAATATACACAGTATTATTATACAGTACATAAGTATACCTACTAAATATACAGTATATATATTTTATTTATTTATTTATTTATTTTATATATTTATTTGTTTTTTATATATTGTCAGTCTCGATAGGCCTATGTGGCTTCAACTTATCTATTTTATACACTATACAGTACATAAGTTATGTACCGTATATTTTTTTTTTATAAATATGTGTTGTCAGTTTCTCGATAGGCCTATGTGGCTTCTAATTTTTTATTTATTAATAAATATACAGTATATTTTTGTGCCTATATTTTCTATACAGGCTTTTTTTTTCAGACCCTATTTAATTTATTATTATTTTACCCTATGTGGCTTCAAAACTGTCTTATTTTTTCTTATATTCAATACCTATAACTTTTGTCTCAATAGGCCTATGTGGTTTCACAAGGCCAAATATTTTTTAAGGCCAAACACACCAGAATGAGGAGGGAATATCAGCTGTAGAGGAAATTCAAGAGAAAGTTATCCTGTCGACTGCGCCATTCACAGAAAAAATATATGAATGCATAATTATATGAAGAAAGAATAAAAAGAGGGATCTTTCAAAGATAGTTGATTTTAAAATTTTTTACTATAAAAACTTTACAACTATTTATAGGGGTTTTATTTAATCATAAAAAAAATATACTAAAAATATATGGGGAAAGAAGTCCTCTTTTGAGTAGCTGATGTTCTTTCCTCTTCTGTGAAACTATTACCAATTGTACTATCCAGTTTGGAACCAATGGACCATCTGAAATGATGGGACTTTATTATTATTATTTTTTTTTATTTATTATTTTTTTATTATTATTATTATTATTATTATTATTATTATTATTATTATTATTATTATTATTATTATTATTATTATTATTATTATTATTTATTTTTTTTATTATTTATTATTAATTATATATTATTATTTTATTTATTATTTAACAATTCTAAACTTGTACTCTTAAATCCTTTTTTGAACTTAGATAGTAAACTTTTAGGCAATTAGTTATTAATAATAATTTAGGTAAGATTCTCTATTCTTTCATGCCATAATAAATATGGAGGGCAATAAAAACTAAATTACACCAACAGCTAAAATGAATTTAGTTTGAAATGCTTACCCTTTTTTAGAAAAGAAGATCCTCTAATTTTAATATATCTCTCCTCATCCTGAGGTGTTGTCCCAAGCCTCTTGTTTATCTTCAGGTCTAGGTATGGTAGCCTAGGCCACTTATTGAATGAAATATATGAAAAAAAAATAATATAAACTTTTTAGTTTGTTATTATTATTTTCTTTTTTATTCTTTGGCCATTTGAAGTATTGTACTTGATTATTAAATCCTTTTATTATTATTATTATTATTATTATTATTATTATGCCAGTTGTGGCAGAACTAGAAACATAGTTCTAGCTCCAGAGAAATGTATTTTAGGTCTGCACCTTTTTTCCCATTGCTCAATGTTGCAAGAAATTAGGGTTGGGGCTTTTGCCGTTCGTCAAAAATCCAAAGTCATAACAAAAGATCTCTGACGTCATGGCACATTTTAGGGTGCATTCAAAACCAAGCTAATGGTGTATTTTAGTTAATTATTTTTTTTTTTATTTTTTTTTTGTATTTATTTATTTTTTTTTATTTATTTTTATTCAATTAAGTTAAGATTAAATTTCACACTTCAATATGGCCACTTGAATAAAAAAGGAAAAAAAATAATATATATATATATATACTTATATACAGTATATAAAAAATAAAATAATATACATTGTATAAGGTACATAATATACATTATACAATGTATATTTTTTAACACTGGGAGGAGGCCAAAATTAAATTCTATTATGAATTTAATTTTGATGAATATGTACACTAAATTTGGAGATTAGATTCATTTTAAAAGTGGTATATTTTTTTATTCTCAAAAGCAAGCGAAAAAAAATAGTTGAAACAAAAAAATGTTTTATTGTAACATTGTAAGAATTAAGCCAAGTCAGAGTCGAAATTTTGAATTTGACTGCTGGAGTCGGAGTCGGGGTCGGAGTCGGAGTCGAAATTTTTGTTTAAGTGGAGTCGGAGTCGAAATTTTTGTTTAAGAGGAGTCGGAGTCGGAGGGTCGGAGTCGAAAATCCAAATTTGGAATTTAAGGAGTCGGAGTCGGAGTCGAAAAATTTATTTTACGACTCCGCAGCCCTGATGACAACTCTACTGTGTCATATAAGCTTGCCAGTTTTATAAATCAAAATTAGAAAGATCTAAATATAAATACTGTCATTATGAATTCTTATCCTTTTATTATTTTCATATCACTATATTTTGAAAGTTGAAATATCAAGTAATCTAAAAAAAAAATAAAGGCGGCTCCACACATGCGGAGTTTGTCAAACCCTTGAATCTTTGCGTTTTGCATTTGTTTTGTTTTTTTAAGGCCAATGTACGTATACACACATTCGTATATTTGACAAATTCGTTTATCTGTAAAGTTTTGAGTGGGAATGACCAATATTTGTCATCAAATATGGACGAGCACGAGTTAAGTTTTAATTAGGCATAGCTGTAAAACATTTTTTTCAGCAATTGCAGCTATGGTTTCACAATAAAAGTACTATAGCCTGGTATGTTAATAAATAAAAAAATAAAAAAAAAAGTTACCCTAGTTTTCAACTTTCAAAGGCTTCGTATAGTATTAGGGCCTATTTAAAATTGCAAGAATTTAAAATAAATATTTTCATTATTTATTAACATATTTAAAAAAAAAAAATATTACACATAATTTTTTTATCAAGAATTTTTATAACCGTATATAATAAGTTAGGTCCGCATATGAACAAATATACTTGGAATTGCAGCCAAAGTATTTGACAAATGTACAAATGTTGTGTACGGGGATTGATGGGCTTGCCATATTCACATAATCTTTTTCCATCGCTGTGGAAATATATTTTGCGCATTTGACAATCCAGCAAATGATTTTGGCAAAGCTTTGTCACAAATGACCCATACACACATGGGGTATTTGGCAAATGGTTCGACAAACTCCGCATGTGTGGAGCCGGCTTAAGTAATCAAGATGAATGCCAAAAACTCAAGAACTGAGAAAAAACTCAAGCGATGGCATCCTTGGACTTGCACCACCTACACGAAAGCCCGTGATAGTCTAGGGATGGCCAAAAAATATCGATATATCGATATTTTGCGGTCAATATATCGATATTTCTTTGCGATATTTTCTAGGGCGATATTTCGATATTTCGATATTTTTTCTTAATATCGGGAAGCCGATATTTTTTCCAAAAAATTTTTTTTGAAGGCCGGAAAAAAAAATCTTTATCCCCCTCTCCGGACACCCTGAAGTGAAACTCTTTCTCCCTCATATTTCCTTCCTCCTCTGATATAATGCCATGTATAAAATAAACCGAAAAACTAGGGTTTTAGACTTTTCGTCTTTTCGAGAACCAAAAATAGGGATAAGAGGGGGATCGTCAGAAATCGTAGTGCATGAATAGATGCGCACATGGCACATGCCACATAGTCAAATGGTCATTCTGACTTTGTGACTCTGTCCGGCGTCCGCACTTGATTTCATTTTCATCACTTCAAAATTCGATCATTTTGCATTCAATGTTTTAATTCATTTCTACCATTGATTTCAGTAATCAGTATTCACTATTCAGTTATTCAGTATTCAGTGATCAGTGGATAGAGGTATCGCATGTGCTAACCAGGGTTGGAACGAAAAAAATCAAATGATTTAAATCAACTGATTTTTTACGTGATTTTTAAAATAAAAATCATGATTTCTTTAATTTTTTGATTTTGACATTTTTGATTTTTATAGGCAAATTTTTTTTTTCTAACTTAAAAATTATTCCTAATTATTACCTGATTAATGATAAGTATATTTCATCTATATAATAAGTAAATTCATCAATGTAGTTTCAAATCATTTTTAATAAAGAAATTAAATATAAATTTAGTTTTAGTTCTCAGATATCAATCGATTATTTTAATGATTATATATATATATATATATTATTTAAATATATATAAAT
>JABUQX010058059.1:25000-34428 GCA_015478945.1 Trachelipus rathkii | reverse complement strand
TTTTGTAGTTCACAACTACGTTAGCAATGATAGGCCACTGCAATTATCTCTTTAGTAAAATGAAACTCTAGGTTTCACAATTATCTTTTTATGAAATAGGACACAAAGTCCTGAGGTAATTATCTTTTTAGTAAGTGCAAACAAAGTTTGCAATACCTTATCTTTTTATGAAATAGGAAACAAAAGTCTCCTTTTAATTATCTTTTTAAATAAAGTAACTCAAGGTTACTTGGGAATTTAAAATAAATTCAAAAATAGAAGACGATTTATTCAATGAAAAAATAACGTTGTAACACAAGTAAAGTTGTAACAAAGTCCCTTCTGTTGAGATACTCTTTGTAGGCGAATTGCAAGTCGCAGCCTTTTCCAGTGCTTTTCGAACTTGCCTCAGACTCTTCGTTAGCTGCGAAAATTTGTGATCTAAATTCAAGTCGCAGCCTTTTCCTTGAAGTTTATCGCTCTTGCCGGGAGGATTTCTGAAGAGAGTATCTTGAGTGAGATTTTCTTTCTTCTGATTCTTAATAATTGCTCGAGTACCTCAACAGAACGGGTTTATATACTATTTCACTTCGACTTATGCTATAAAATTTTGCTCGCGCAAATTTTAGCATAAGTACGAACATAAATTGGTAAAAATTTTTACAAAGTTATAATGGAGTACTACATATATATATATATATATATAAGTAGTATTCCACCGTCCGCGTATCTAGCACCCTTTTCGATATGAAGGAATAGAGTTATAGGTCTGAAACTTGGAATATAATCTATGGATAAGGACGAATCCGTGTAAATTTCAAGTCTGTAGGATGTATATAGAGGGGGGAATACCCCTGAGAGCGTAGCCGCTACGCCCTTGTTATACCCTTTTGGCTTTCCAAACCCGAGATTGAGTTAAGCCTAACGAGAGTTAGGCTCGAGCGTGATGACGTAATCTCGTCGGAGACGAGATTACGTCAGCGCGCGAGCGCGCGCATGCGCATACACATACACATTATTATTATTATTACGTCGAAGATTCGATTTCCGAAGGAAATCGAATCTGAGTCGAAAAACGATCCCTGTAAGGGATCGTTTTTTTTACGCACTCCGACTGATTCCGCCATGGTTTCTTCGCATCCGGTTCTGAGTCCGATATATATCTACATGGGTTAGAGTTAACGTATCGCTTTCAAACTTGGTATATGTTCTATGAAGGTGATAAACTGATCCCACGCGAGTTTTGGTGACCGTAGGTCACCCCTAAGGGGGTGCTGCCCCTTAGCGCCAAGAATACCCGACCTGAAACCATGTTAGCTTAACGTCACAAAATTTGATGTGATACGATGACGTAACTCGTCGGAGATGACGTTTCTCTGCGTCCCCACCGTAAGGGGGACGCGGCCCCACAAAAAATTAAAAATGATCTTAGAAGCTTGAAACTCAGAGAAAGGTTGAAGGAGACGGAGTCGGAGACGGAGACGGAGTTGGAGTCGGATTCGGAGACGGAGACGGAGTTGGATTCGGCTTCGGGGTCCAGGGACCCCACCGGAGGGGGGTCCCCCCTTTGAAAAAAGAAGAAGAAGAAATGCATGGAATGCAAAACAGAGGAAGAAGAAGAAAGGAAGAAGAAGAAAGGAAGAAGGAGGAGGAAAGGAAGAAGGAAGAAGAATGAAGAAGGAGGAGTAGGAGTTGACAGCTGCACCGGTGCTGGAGCCGGTGCGGTGCTGAGTTAATAAACATTCGTATAACAACAATATTGATATCTTTATATATGTTATTGGGTCTGTAGATTTCGAAAATAATGGTTTCAGAACCATCAAGAAAAAAATAAATAAATAAATAAATAAAATTTCTTATTCTTTTTATGTTTATAACTTACAAATTTACGTTTTTACATACCCTAAAGCAGTAAATCACTAAATCAAACCACTATCCAACCCCCCTCCAGCCACCCTCCTGACCATCTGTGATCTATTGATCTATTGATTAAGGTCACATTTTGAGTATCATTTTTGGATAAACATAACATAAAATCAAGTTCTTTATACAAAGATCAAACAATATATGCTGACGTAACAAAGTTTTCACATTAATAAAGCTTACTTAGCATCATCTGAACTAAGAAAATAATGTACAATGACAAACTTAACTCATCTTAAACAGGAATAAACGGTCAACATTAACAAAGTTTCACACCTAACAACAGTAAAGTAACTAACATAGCAACCAAAAACGTAACTTATTCACACTTGGTCAAGCATATCTCTAACATAACAATGTTAATTTACACTAACATGGTAATATTTAACTAAAATTTACTATAACCTTGTGTAATTATCATATAGACCGGTGAAAGTATGCTAACGTAACAAAGTTTTCCTATTAATAGAGCTAACATGATGTAACATGAACTAAGAATATAATATGCATCGACAAACCTGACACATCTTAAGCAAGAATAAACTGCTAACATTAACAAGGGTCCAAACTTATCAACAGTAAAAGTAACTAACAAGACTCACAAAAACATATTCCATTCATACTTTAGCAACCATATCTTCAACATGACAATGTTAATTTTACATTAACATAGTATTATTTAACAAAAAAATTTAGCATATCCTTACCTAACCAGCATAATACCTAATGGGTAAAGACAAACAAAGTAAAGTTTTACTCTCTGTAAAGCTAAACTATGGGCATAACGTACTTAACACACAACAACCAGACGAATAAACAGGTTTTGGGCCTCAGCCCGAAGGGCTGAGGCCTTACCCCTCCTTCGGAGGGGTAATGCCTGCTTACACCCCTTCGGGGTGATCCCCCTCTCAAGATTCATACCCTTTCAAGGGCGCATCCCCCTGGGTTTTCTCTCAGATGGTAATGTGTTGCTTTAGATACTCTTGATTAATTAAAACTGTTTATTCGTAAGTTAGGTCCGTTATGTTAAATATTACTATAACAATGTGAAAATAACACTGATTTGTTAGAGAAATGATGAGTTTTTGTAAGATATTACTGTGTTAACTGACGATGATATGTTAGAAACGTGAGCCTAGGTTAAGTTTTTGTTGGGTAATGTTAGGTTTGCCCTAGAATTTTGCTAATGTCTATGTTTATTCATACTTCAATTGATGTTATACTCAAAACGATTGACACTTTGTTGAAGATAGTGTTAATTCCTAGTTCAAGATGTTGGTGTCTTTGATAGATTGGTCACTTTGTTAAGGGATTTTGTTAGATGATACGACTTTACCTGTTGCTGATATGTGAGAAAAGTGGGAGCATATCGAGTATTGTATGACCTATTAGCTTCTTTACCTTTGATAAGTAGGGGATTTTCAGGATGTTAGCTGATTATTCATACGCGAGGTATGTTAGGTTTGCCTTTGTACATTATATTCTTAGTTGCTGTTATGATATCACGATTTATTTTCCTAAACAGAACAACAGCTTTGAAAGCACAGCCTACAGCACCTTTCTCTAGATGAACTTTACTAATGTAACGATGTTTGAAACTAAGATTTTGGCTCGAATGCATCGCTTTTACAGTCATTACCTTTTCCTTTAGCTATCATGAACACGGTAGCTACTACTTTGAATTTGGTAAAGGTTGCCTTGTCACCTGACAGGAAACAGACATAAGTTACATATTAGCTGATATTTACATAGTATTTCCGGTCAGGTGACTGATCATCGTCAAAAGTGAAATTGATTCCATCCCTCATACGAATCCTATCATAGTCTAAGTCTTGTAATATAGCATCAATGACTTCATTAACAACCATTTCGACTGATGCTTCAAGATCATCATCATTCGAAATGGTTGTTAACGAAGTCATTGATGATTCAAGATCTCTCAGTCCATGGAAGAAGTTTTCATCAATAACCTTTACTTCATATGTATGCCTTTCCATTGACTTTTTTAAGTTTCTCTACAGAGATATGTGTTATATCTGTTATAGTGGTCTTTCTCTTCTTATCTGGGGGGATTCATTCTCGAAGGACTAGCCTGGAATAAATTTTTTAAATGAGAATATATATTAAATAATAATAATAATAAAAAAATCTTACTTAACTGAATAAGTATTGATTTGAAAAAACATGGATAATGGTACAACAGGATCTAACGAAATGTGTCTTAAAGTGTTGATCGTAAGAGCTCTTGCTCAAGAATACCCCCTCGAGTAACTCCCTGATTTATATATAACTCAGCTCTCTAATCTATACAGTGTAGCCAAATCACCTCTGTATGATGCATCGTTGCCAGACCTACCAGTTTGTTTAATAAATATAATAAGTATTGCATCACTTTATGCAAATGGTTAAAGCATAAAATCATTTTCATGTTTCATGTTGAAATTTTCTGAAAGAGGGGTGTAGTCTAAAAAGAGATAAGCCTAAAAATATTCCAGGTTTTACTATTGCTTAATGTTTTGTGTGATACTCTAAATGCTACGTAAATCCGTTGTTAATGTAAAATTAACATTGATATGTTAGAGATATGCTTGACAAAGAGTGAATAGGTTACGTTTTGTATGCTGTGCTAGGTACTTTACTGTTGTATGGAACTTGTTAATGTTAGTTGTTTGCCCTAGCGGTGTGTTATGTTGTTGTACATTATATTCTCAGTTCTGGTAATGCTATGTTAGCTTTATTAATGCGAAAACAATGTTACGTTAGCATATATTCGTTGGTTGGTATATAAAGAACTTATTTTTGTACTATGTTATTGTTGTTGTTGTTGTTGTTGTTGTTGTTGTTGTTGTTGTTGTTGTTGTTGTTGTTGTTGTTGTTGTTGTTGTTGTTGTTGTTGTTGTCTAATGAGAATATATACCCTTTTGAACTGATATGGTTCGTTCGTGCATTGTATTCTTGTTTACTTTCTTCTGATTGGTTGAAAGAAAGAACCTCATTACCTATAAGGGTTGTTTACGCATACGATTTCCTTCAGTAGGACATTTTTTCGCTGTACTGGTACGATGTCATCTCCCCACATCTCTACACCTGTTGTTGATATCTTCACAAGGAGCTTCGTTATTCCCAGCAGTGTGTCATTTATATTTAATCGTCAACCGGATGGATACCGATACATTGCTTGTATTCCTACCAAAGGGTCAAATAATAGACCTTTATTCATTTGTGCTGAGGGATTCATCAAGATTATCGACATCGCTGCTGCATGGCTAGAGGATAAGGGTATGTTATCCAATGGTTCGACGAGTAGTGAAATATCTATCAGAGGTGACAGTGTGAGAAGTCATAATAGAATATGACGCTGCGTTCCACTGTGTGACGGTTAGTCCCCTTTGATGTTCGAAACTATTGGAAACCCATCGATTGTGTGACCTTCATGCGTACGCATAGGTTTCACAGTTCGAACATCTGGAAAATATTACAGCATTGCTTAAAATAAAAAACGAATTAACATCACATCTTAACGATGTTGACATACTTGAGGACTTAATACATATAGCTCACGGTGTAATCTATGACATTTACACCGAAACATGTGGTTTCCCGTATAATGCAGTATACAGGAGTGCGTTAATAACTATCACCTTGGATGAGTTTACTTCTCTCTTGTATGAGAGAATGAGTGCTGCTGAATCAAAATATGCCGAAAAATGGTTTAGTGCTGCTGAAGGCATTTATACTTACATCCTTTCAAAGGATGTTGAATCTTTAGAGAGATATATAGGGCTTACCCAACTTGAATCCTATGTTCGCTGATCAGATGAATTAATATATTTAAAATAAACTTATATTTTTATGTATTTATATGTTTTTATGTCTTTATATAACACCCTTTTCAATGAAAATTATATGTTATAAAAATGAAAACTTGTTTTACTTCCCTCCTATGTTCGATTTATTGACTACATTGATGATGATGATGGCTGTTTATTCGTCTGGTTGTTGTGTGTTAAGTACGTTATGCCCATAGTTTAGCTTTACAGAGAGTAAAACTTTACTTTGTTTGTCTTTACCCATTAGGTATTATGCTGGTTAGGTAAGGATATGCTAAATTTTTTTATAATACTATGTTAATGTAAAATTAACATTGTCATGTTGGAGATATGGTTGCTAAAGTATGAATGGAATATGTTTTTTGTGAGTCTTGTTTAGTTACTTTTACTGTTGATAAGTTTGGATCTTTGTTAATGTTAGCAGTTTATTCCTGCTTAAGATGTGTCAGGTTTGTCGATGTATATTATATTCTTAGTTCATGTTACATCATGTTAGCTCTATTAATAGGAAAACTTTGTTACGTTAGCATACTTTCACCGGTCTATATGATAATTACACAAGGTTATAGTAAATTTTAGTTAAATATTACCATGTTAGTGTAAATTAACATTGTTATGTTAGAGATGTGTGCTTGACCAGGTGTGAATAAGTTACGTTTTTGGCTGCTGCTATGTTAGTTACTTTACTGTTGTTAGGTGTGAAACTTTTGTTAATGTTGACCGTTTATTCCTGTTTAAGATGAGTTAAGTTTGTCATTGTACATTATTTAGTTCAGATGATGCTAAATAAGCTTTATTAATGTGAAAACTTTGTTGCGTCAAAGCATATATTGTTTGATCTTTGTATAAAGAACTGATATTATGTTATGTTTATCCAAAATGATACTCAAAATGTACCTTAATCAATAGATCAATATATCGATAGATCATGGGAGGGGAGGGAGGGTGGATAGAGGTTTGATTTAGTGATTTACTGCTTTAGGTATGTAAAAACGTAAATTTTTGTTATAAACAAAAATAATAAGAAATTTTATTTATTTATTTATTTATTTTTTTTTTTTTCTAATGGTTCTGAAACCATTATTTTCGAAATCTACAGATCCAATAACATATATAAAGATATCAATATTGTTGTTATACGAATGTTTATTAACTCAGCACCGCACCGGCTCCAGCACCGGTGCAGCTGTCAACTCCTACTCCTCCTTCTTCATTCTTCTTCCTTCTTCCTTCCTCCTTTCCTCCTCCTTCTTCCTTTCTTCTTCTTCCTCTGTTTTGCATTCCATGCATTTCTTCTTCTTCTTTTTCAAAGGGGGAAGACACTCCCCTCCGGGGGGGTCTCCTGACCCCGAAGCCGAATTCAACCTCCGCCCCTGGGTCCCGGGAACTGGACTCGACTCCAACTCCGTGTCTCCGTCTCCGACTCCGAATCCTTCAACCTTTCTCTGAGTTTCAATCTTCTAAGATCATTTTTAATTTTTATGGGGCAGCGTCCCCCCTTACGGTGGGGACGCAGAGAAACGTAATCTCATCTCCGACGAGATTACGTCATCATATAGCTCACATCCAAATTTTAGCCCGATACGTTAAGCCTAACATGGTTTTCAGGACGAATTTGACCTTGGCGCTAAGGGGGCAGCACCCCCTTAGGGGTGACCTACGGTCACCAAAACTCGCGTGGGATCAGTTTAACACCTACATAGATTATATTCCAAGTTTGAAAGCGATACCTCTATTCCTTCCTAGCGAAAAGGGTGCGATCGCTGAAACAGGGGCATCACTACAACGATTAAAAAACGATCCATTATTTAGGGATCGCTGACTTCAGATTCGATTCGGAAATCGAATCTCGACGTAATAATAATAATGTATGTGGCGCGCATGTGCAGTGTCGTGCTGACGTAATTTCTGTCTCCGGACGATTACGTCATCACGCTCGAGCCTAACTCACGTTAGGCTTAACTCATTCTCGGGTTTGGAAAGCCAAAAGGGTATAAACGAGGGCGTACACCCTCGGGGGTGACCACCCTCTATATACATCCTACAGACTTGAAATTTACACGGATTCGTCCTTATCCCATATATAGATTATATTCCAAGTTTCAGACCTATACCTCTATTCCTTCATATCGAAAAGGGTGCTAGATACGCGGACGGTAAATATTTCCTTTATATATATATATATATATATATATATATATATATATATATATATATATATATATATATATATATATATATATATATATATATATATAGTATATATATATATATATATATATATATATATATATATATATATATATATATATATATTGTTAAGAAAACCCTTTGGTTTAAAGTTAACACTACTTAAACTTTCAATAGAATTACAACATTAATAAGTACTAAGCGAATGAATGGATCAAAATTTTGCTAGCTTTCGTCTTCTAATTAAGACCTCTTCAGGCAAATGACAGAGTGAATTTAAATATTCTGTTGTTGTGAGATTTGTTCCAGTTGGTAGGTTATTGTTTTTAAGGATTTGTTGAAATATTGGGATGATTTTAAATATTCATTATGTATAGGATCTATTTTTATTTCACCGTGTTGCTTGTTGTAGTTATCAGAGTTGTATATGCAAAAAGATTCTATTATTTTACGGTTGATAGTGTTGTTAATGTATCTGATGGGATTTATTGCATTTATATTGATCTACCTGTTGTCTGCGATGGTTGGTAAGTGCTGAATTGATGCAATCATTTCTCAGATCCAAGGTATGCTGATATTTTCTTCTTGTCAGGTCGTTAGTTTCTCCTATGTATGTTTTATTGCACATTTTGCATGGAATGTGGTAAACAGCTTGTTTTGAAAGATTTGTTCTATGTGTGGGAGGACGTAATATATTTTTTATTCTGCTGTTGTGAGATTTGTTCCAGTTGATAGGTTAACGACCTGACAAGAAGAAAATATCAGCATACCTTGGATCTGAGAAATGATTGCATCAATTCAGCACTTACCAACCATCGCAGAACTTCAAACCACACCATCAATATAAATGCAATAAATCCCATCAGATACATTAACAACACTACCAACCGTAAAATAATAGAATCTTTTTGCATATACAACTCTGATAACTACAACAAGCAACACGGCGAAATAAAAATAGATCCTATACATAATGAATATTTAAAATCATCCCAATATTTCAACAAATCCTTAAAAACAATAACCTACCAACTGGAACAAATCTCACAACAACAGAATATTTAAATTCACTCTGTCATTTGCCTGAAGAGGTCTTAATTAGAAGACGAAAGCTAGCAAAATTTTGATCCATTCATTCGCTTAGTACTTATTAATGTTGTAATTCTATTGAAAGTTTTCATTGAAAAGTGTTAACATTAAAACCAAGGGTTTCTTTTATAAAATAATATATATATATATATATATATATATATATATATATATATATATATATATATATATATATATATATATATATATATATATATATATATATATATATATATATATATAAACTCTAGGAGAACTACTACAGAAAGATCGAAATAGTTTTCTTCAGAGAGAAAGATAGTGTGAACAATACATAAATTGAAGCTAGATTTGGAAGCATAAGAGTAAATTTATCAAAATGAAGAAAATTTTATAAAATTGGGTAGAGCAGAATTTATAACTTAAGAGAAACTTACA
>JABUQX010058059.1:0-15000 GCA_015478945.1 Trachelipus rathkii | reverse complement strand
TAATATATTTATCTTTTTTCTTAAAAATTTAATTTGTTTATCAGTCGCGGTAAAAAATAAAATATTGTCAGTCGCGGTACCAAATAAAATATTAAGTATGTCTCCTCCCAATTCGAAAGCAGCTCTTTTGTATCTTGTTTGGGAGTGAATCCATGGTAAACTTTTAATTTCAGCTAATTTAAGAGATATTACTTTAGTTCTAATTTTAATGAGTTGAAATTCCCATTTATGTGCTTTTTGATTTATGGAAATATTAATAAAATTATCATTAAACGCAGGCAAAAATTTATCTTTTAAAGTATCTATCATTTTAGTGGTTCTAAAAATAGTGGTTTTAATTTCTGATGGGCATTCTAAAGATACAATCAAGTCAAGATATCCTTCAATAAAATTTACTTCACCGGAGTGATACAAAATGATACCTGGCAGTACTCTTGTCTCTTCATTAATGTTAGTGGAGATGGATAAGACTGCAGGTAAAAGAAGTAATGCAAAAACTGGATGTAACATTTTCATTTTAGTCTGAAATGATTATTAATACCTGGAGGTAAAGGGGTGTCTGTTTCATTTAAAGGTAAAATTTAATAAATTAAGTAAATGTAGCAAATATTATTTTTCAAGTTACCTATTGTTATTCAGATGAATTTAATATTTTTACATTTAAAATTATTAAAATTGATAAAAATCACATAATAAATTTATAAATGAAATCAAATTTATTGAATTCTTGGGTAATAAAACTAAAGATAAGTAATGTTAAACATTCTGATTATAAATTAAAAAATGAAAATTAAAATTAAAGAAGCTTTAAGTGAAAACTTAAAATTATAGCATTCTGATTATGAAAAAAGTTTCTTACTATTAATAAAAGCTGATTATAGCGTGAGGCTAATTAGTGTTAATAAAAGCTGATTATATAGCATGAGGCTAATTAATATTAAGAAAAGCTGATTGTATAGCATAAGGCTAATTCTGAATTAAAACAAAATTAAAAATTAATAAAATTCCTAATATTAATAAAAGCAAGCTGATTATATTTTTTATTATTCTAATATTAAAACGAAATTTTTCGATTTTTATTTTGTTTTCTTTAAAAATAAAAAAATAATAATAAAAAAATATTACTAATAAAAAAATAAAAGTATATAAACGTTTCGTAAAATAGAATTTTTATCTATTTTCTTACTACTAATAAAAGCGTGATTGATATTTTAGCATGAGGCTAATTAATATTAATAAGAGCTGGCTGATTATATAGCATAAGGCTAATTAAATTAAGAAAGCTTTATTGTAAGCGATATAGGCTAATCTGAATGTACAATCAAAAATTTGGTAAAAATGGGATAAAAATTCTTAATATTATAAAGCAAGGCTTTGGGATCGGAGTAGGTGATTGGTGTTGTTGAGTTTTTTGTCTGAATATTAAAAGGGCGGAAGATGTTTGTTTTTGATAGCGAAGTTTTTGAATGGTTGTTGTGTGTAGGCTGTGTTTAGAGGAGATGAGAGTAGGTTAGAAGTAGAGTGGAAAAAAGGGAATTTGGTGAGTGGAGGTGAGCTGTGGAGGAGTAGATAAGAGATAGGCTATAGTAAGATGTATTGAAGTAGAGACCTGTTTCGTGTATATTAATTATTAAGTGTTTTCTTATTTTTTTATGGGCTTTTTTATGTTTATTCATAATGTTAATATATAAGAGCTTAGTGACTCCGGTTTTGGTGTGTGTCTCGAGAAAAGAAAAGATTTTTTATTGATCGTGGTCGTAACGGAGTGCTATTATAATTTATATTTTTATTTTTTATGTTAATACTTTTTTTTTACTTAATAGGATTTTTTTGAATTAATTAATATATGTATAAAGCTGTTTATGATATATTGTTGTTTATTTTGTGTATGTATATATTATTGGTGGTATTAATTATTATTAATATCTTATATTTTACCTATTTTTAATTTTTTTATTTGTATTTTTATATTTTTATAATTTTATATTTTCCATTTATTAGTTAATAATTTGATTGTATTTTTTCTCTTTTATCCATTCTTTTACTCTTAATTCTAGAAGATTTTAACTCTTAGGATGGGCTATTATTTATTTTTAGTTTCTTTTGTATTCTTCTGCTTTTCATACTCTTATCGCATTCTCTCTCAATTTTTTGTGTTCTATTATATAACTTTATTTTGTTATTGTTTTCTCTCTCTCTGTATATTGTTTTCAGTTTTTATGATTTTTCTTGCCTTTTTGTGTTCTGGATTTCTTCTGTTCTTTGGTTGTGTTTTTGTGTTTTGTATGTATGGAGTTGGATTTATTTGATTCATTGTTTTCGTCTTTTTTTTGTTCTGTGTGTTTTGAACTTTTTTTTCTTTTTTTTATTTTTTATCTTTCATTTATTAGTTTCATTCTTACGGACCTTAATTTTTTTGTGTTTTATTTTTTTTTATTTTTTTTTATTTTTTTTTTTTTCTGAATTTGCTGTGTGTATTGTTTTATTACGTATGGTATCTCTTCTTTTTTTGTTTCATTTCATCTTTATTGTGCCTTTCGATTCTATTGATGTTTGATATAATTCATAGGTTAAATCTTCTGGATTTGGTGGTTACCTCTTTCTTCTATTTGGTGAGAGTGATGTATTCATAGGCTGGGAACTTGTGTCAATGATTTCCCCTATACCAGTTCTTCATCTGCAAGTGGTGTTTACCATAAGAATATTGCCTTTGATTTTGATTGTACTTGTTCTGGATGATAATGACAGGTCGTGTCTTCTCATGGTTCTAGATGAGGCTATTCCGATTAATTTATATTGATCCGTTTGTTCTAGTATTTGTTTGATTTAGAGACTTGGTGTCGTATTATTCCTTTCACTTGAGTTCATTTGTTTGGTTGGGTATTGACATTCATCAACTACTTCCTTTTGAGGAGTTTCAGGTATTCTTTTTGCTTACCCAATTGTTATAGGTTTTTGTTTTTGTTTTGTTTTCTCTTTAGCATTGGATTTCGTGATTGTTGTTTGTGTGTGAATTTTTTTGCGTTGGTTATAACGTTTATGTTTGTTTTCGATCATAATATTTTTTTGTGGTGTATTTGGCTAATCTCTTACGATTTAAGTGTCGGTTGGATATTCTTTGTTGATCATCTTCCTGATCAGATCATACATCTCAGATAGATCCTATTATCTTTGGTTCTTATTTCGTGTTTTTTTGTTTTTGTAACTTTTTTGTTGGGGGAATCCTAGATATTGTTTCGTTTTGTAATTTTTTAAAGCATATCAGGGGGATTTTTCCATATTATCTCGGATCATTATCAACAGGTCGAAATAATGTGTAGATTCTGTTATGAATTCTTTTCTACTGGAATTATTTTTACATTATCCGGTGAATCGGAAATAATTTCGTTGAATTTTAAACATGAAAGCATAATGCTGATAGTTTGCTCTTTTATTGGATTGCATCAAATATAAGTCCGGTTTCGGAATTCTTGTTTAATGCGATTATTTATTGAATCTTTGTTTCTGTTTCTTTAGTCAGCTATTTTTTTTACACATAATGTAACATAATCCACCCATTTATATAGTTCTCTCTTTTGTTTTTGTGCATGTTTGTGCTGTCTTGATCTATATGTTTTATAATTTGTTTCCTTTTTGCTAGATTTTTTTCTCTAAGTCTCGTAATGAGTTGCATTCTTGAGTTTGTGCCCATTCCTTTTTCCACGTTATCGTTTTACTTATTTTTCTATTCCGGGTTTATTTTTCTTGGTGAATATTGAATTGTTGCTTTATTTTTCTCTGATTTATTTTGTTGGTTTTTGTTATTTATAAATTGTTATGGAGACTATGGTGAGATTCATTTTGGCATTCTCGTAGGGTTATATAAGTCTCTTTTTTTTATTATTTATTTTTTCCATGCAGGTATCTATAATATGTTGATTTTTGTTTCTCTCTTTTATGGATTTCTTTTTTTATTTTTGTCATATCATTTTTTATGTTTTTTATGTATTTTGGTTCTATTTAGTGAGTGTATGATTTTTAATAGACTAAATAGTATTTTGGGACCAATCTTCTGTATTGTCGTTTTTGTACAAGATACTGACGGTATTTGGAGATTTTCTATGTGTATTATTTCTCCTGATCTGTATTTTGGTTTTGTCATAGTCTTTCAACTATCCCATTATTTGTGGTTTGTACTTATTTGTGTTGTTTTTATGTTGGTATTGGGTATTTTTGGATGCTAGAATATGAATTATATTCCTTGTATCCTCCAAATGCGTCATTGAGCATTAGCTATCTATCTTGTGAAATGCTAGGTCTTGAGCCAGTATGCGTAATTTCTGTTGTTTTTGTTCGTTTTTTGTTTTGTCTTTATTATTCTGAGCCTAGATGTTATTTTTCTGGTTCGTCTTTTCGAATTGACACTGTTTGGATGTCTATAATTGAATTTCTGTTTCTATGTAATATGCTAGTGGTGTTTGTGGGCTTTTAGAATTTTGTTTCTTGGTCGTATTATGTTGTTTTGTAGTTCATGATGTTTGACTAATGGGCTAATCTGGTAACGTCTGCTCTGTAGTTTATTTGTTTTTTTTGTATTTTGATTTGTTTTTTGTTTTATTTTTTGTTTAGTTGAGTACGACGTTAATAGAACTGATATTGTGAAGTGAGTCTTCTTTATGAGGGAATGATCTGTGTTTCTGGTTGTCTCCTTGTGATGATTTGTAGTATCCTGGGTACTGTGGTAAAAGGTAGTAGTGTAGTCATTGTAGTCATTACATTAGTATTGGGATACTGTGTAGGGTAAACTGTGTAGTTTTATAAGGTGGAGAGTGTGGTCCATCTGTGATTATTATTTCTTGCTTTGTTTGTGTGTAGGTATAGTCGGATTTCCTAGGATTTTGCTGTTTTTGACTCTTTATGGGCATCTTGTTAGTTTATATTTAGTCGATCGTATGATTGTATAGAATCGGAGTTTATTTCGTATGGCTCTGTTTCTATCTGTGTTATTATTCGTATTAAGTTTAGTGTGTTTGTATGAGTGTGTAATATATTCATCTGTTTGTTATTTATTATCTTTCTCTTCTTATATATAATCGGTTTTTTGTTTCTTTATTGTGCTCTCTGTAGTTGTTTGCTGTGTTCGTCTCTTCCTTATTGTTACCCATATTCTTTTCAGTGTTTAAGACATGAGGCAGTAGAATGAATCTGTTTCATTCGATATAGTATATATCTTTTGAGGGCTTAGTATTATTTCTATTGTCTTGATTCTTTTTGTTGGGTTTGTTTTTTTTGGTGTTTGGGATTGGGGGGCTTTGTACTTGTATGGTGATCATGAGATGTGGTTTGGAGATGGGGCGTCATGCTGTGGTTCTTAGTTGTGCGATGATGGTAGGGGTGTGGTAGTCTAAGGAGCATGCGTTGTTAGTTGGGTGTTTTGTATGGAAATATGTTGTATATGGGTTTGTTGTGTTGGAGTATTTTTGTGGTGTAGTGGTATGGTATTTTAATTTTCGTTTGTGTTATTTTTTTTCATTATGTGGTAGCCCGATGCGATTTATGGTAGTCTATGTGATGTGTTTTGTGTGTCGGTTTTTATATATCTTGGAGTGGGTGAGACTGGGTCCCCAAGTTTCGTTTGTTTTCTCCTATGTGAAAGCTTACGTGACAGTTAAATTAATCTGTTTTTGCTTGGGTAGACCGAGGTGCTCCAAAATATTGTAACGCAATACCTGAGAAGACCATAGCTTACAGCTTTTGGCAAGCCTTCTTGTTAGCAATGCGTTTGGTGCCATATATCCGTAGTTAGAACAATAGATCGTGGCGGTCTGGCTTATAGTTTCTTCTGTTTTTCCCCGTACGCTTATTTAGTAGTTTCGAGTTGATGCGAACAATCTCGCGACTCATGTTGTCGTGTGTGTGTGTTGTGTGTATATCGGTATTTGAGATCCGGCACTCTGACTGTTTCCGTCTACGACTCTGTGTTGTTATGCTTTCTCTCTCATTACCTCTCCTCTTCTCGCATAAGAGACCTTTTAGCACTACTTATCTAGTCAATAATATGATTCTAACGGACATGCTCTGTTGAAAGGAGCTATGACAATACAGGATACACCCGTCATGTCGTGTAAGACTTCTGTCTATGTATTGAGGAATTGTTCCATCTAGCTACATAGTCGGTCATACATCTCTTTTCTTTGGAGTAAATTCTATCATGACGTTTTATTTGCATTAGGCCTGTTACGTTAACTACTCCTTGATATAGCTACGGGATGGAGATGGAGTCTGTTGTCACTTCAAGACATGTCATTCAGTTATCTCTACGGGATATTGCGGTACTAAAGACTGCTCGCAATTTTTGGTTGTTTGATACAAAATCCGCAGTGAAGCGACAGTGGTCGTATAACATGCTCTCTGCAAGCTTAATCCGCTGAATTGAATAAACATGGCCTCGTTCTGAGATAATACTGCGAAGGGTTAACTGAGTTTGTGCATAACACATTCCATTTTAAGAGTTATCAATGACATATTTTTGGTCTAGGGCATTCCTCTTCAGTGTGCTTCCTATTCATATATTCGGAATTCTTAACATTCTTTTAATTATACAATACGCTTGTATTATATATGTTTTTTTTCGCATATATTTGAGTGCAAATAGTCTTACATAAATAAAAAGCGAAAATACGAGAATAAATCCTTAATAATGCTTTATAGACACTATGGCTCGCGTCGCTCAATCTTCTCTCATCGATTGCTCTCGGTGAATATGTCTTTCAGATACTGTGGGATATCGTGTGTGTGTGATAAAGTGTTCCGAGTTGTACACTCTCTCTAATTTTTTATAATATAATCTATTTATCAGAATTTGAGTGCTGTAAGGTCTTGATATAGATAATGCACATTCTGTGTTGTCTGATTGTATATACTCTCTAGTTTTTGTTGGTTTGTGGTTGTCTTCGTGTACTTCTCGACATGGCTTATATTTTTTGTATGTTTTGTTGTCTTGTAATGTGGCGTTTTGTAGTAAAGAGCTGTTTTTCTTCTGTATTTAGTTTGTCTAAATGTTTGCTCTGCTTAGTTGTTTTTTGAGCCTTTATGTTTATTTATAATGATCTTTTTTATCTATTCTTTTATTATTACTACTCATCTTTGTTTTGGTTATCCGAGATGTTTATTTTGTTCGGAGTTTGGGGGTTGGCTCTCTGTATTCGATATAATGGATATTGGTGTGTTCCGGTTTGAGTATTTTTTTTTTTGTGGTGGATGGCGAAGGCCGAGTTGGACTCTGTGACTACTGCACGTCGCTAAATGCTCTGCTATAGTGACTTGTTGGCGGCTCGTAGTTCTCCAGCCTGTGGGTCTATGATCGCTATCAGATGTGAATTCCTTGATTCCTTTGAGCGGGTGAAACGCAGATTAATTTTCGGTGTGTTTCGCGTGCCTCGAGCTTGCGATGGGTATGGGGTGTGTTTGGGAATAGGTATCGCGTCGGATTAAATCACAGCTATGTAAATTAAGTTTTGGGATTCTGTTTTTTTTGAGACTTTACGCATCCTGAGGGCGACTTGGAATTAGATATCTCGTCTTATTTGCTAGGCCTACAGGAGTACACTATTCGTGGGATCGTGCTTTGTAGATATGAGTTTTATTTTATGGATACTCTTTTATATATTCATGTACCAATCTTGGTTGGTGATTTAATGTGTCTTTTTGTGTGCCACTATCCAGTAGAGGTGGTGAACTGAGGTGGCGGAAATATGCTCTAAGCTCTGTTAATATTATCCTTTCTTTAAAGCTGCGTCGTGTGAAATTATCGATGTCTTTCTCAGAATAGCGGATGTTGGAGTTACGATAACTGTTTTCTCAGAATTGGATTCTTGTGGTATGCATCTGGTAGTATGTTGTCTAGTTTCAAACTTCTGCTAGAGGATAAGCTATGGAACTGCATCATCCATTGCTTGAGAAGCAATGAGCGGTCTGCTTAGATTCCATTGTTACACTAGTCAAATGAGTCTGTCTAAGTGCTGGCTGATAGTGTGTGCTGGTTATTAGAATAGAATACCATTTGCATCTTCTTTTATTCTTAATATATTTTTTCTGTATTATAATTTCTCTGTATGCATTTTTTAACTGTTTATCTGATAAATTTTTTGAGCAGGTTACTATACATATACAAGTAGATCCTATTTGCTTATTTTCTGTAGCAGTTGCAGTTTTTTAATATTCTTTTCTTAATCTTAAATCATCATAGGATTGACATATTCCCTATGTTTTTATTTCATTCTTAAATAATAATGGTTTGTTCACTTAAATTAATCGTAACTCTTAATATATAACTTCTATTGTTTCTTTTATTTGTGGTGCACTACATGATGTTTTGCATATTATATTTTATTAATGGCCCTAAGAAATAAAGGCATTTTAGTGTTATTTAAATCACTTCTTTTCCAGTTTCATAATCTTCCTTTTATTCCTCAGGTTTCTGTACTTTCATGATAACTCATTAAGATTGAGCAGTGCCTTTTTTTCTTCTATTTAATAAACATTTGATCTTCTATTTTTCTTCATTTGCTATAAAGTGTTTTCCTTTCTCTCTATCTGCGAGGAAAGTTGTTTGATATTTTCTTTTTTCTTCTTATGAGGTTAATCAACATTATTTTTTATTTATTTACTTATTCTTTGTTGATGTGCTTCTCCTATATGAGCTCTTTATATAATTTTCTGTTCTTTGTAGGTGCTTTTTCCAATGAGCCTTCTATTAATTATTCTCTTTGTAGTGATTTTTTTCCAATGAGCTTTATGTTAATTAATTCTCTTTGAAAGAGATTTTCTACAGAAGCCTTCAATTAACTTTTATCCCTTCCGCTACCAAGGCTTTTCAATAGAGCCTTTATTAATTAATCTCTGTGTAGGCTGCTTTTCAATGGAGCCTCTATTAATTATTCTCTTTGTAGGCTTTTCAATGGTATAGGCTCTCTTTTTTTATATATATTATATTTACTGTGTTTTACATATCTTACACTGTAATTGTTGTTAAATTTAAACTTATTCATTCCTTATTTGGAATTATCTATAAATTTCTTTTCTTATGATTTATTAATCATTTCTATTCTTTCTTAGTTATTACTATTTTCATTATTGATTTCATGAGAAAGTAACTGACTGATAATTTTAGTGTCCAAGATTTTTAACTTTTATTTTCGTTTTTCCTCTTCATTTTAAGAACTTTTCCATTGTTGAAAGACTAGAATATGTTCTTGGTTATAGGTGTTATGTGTGTGAGCTAATAAGGTATGTTGGTGTTGTTTGTTTGTTTTGTTTGACCTAATATATTCGTCATCCTCATAGCTCCAGTGGCTTCCTATGTCTTACACAACTAGAATTAAAGGTGATCTTGTTAGTAATACTTTTGCTGATAGCTCGTTCTCTATAAAAGTGTGTTTATTGTATTCAACTTCTCTCTTTATTAGGATGGATCATCTGATGTTCCAATCCCTTTACTATATATAAATACTAGCTTCCTTAAGAGACAGTTTAAATTTTTTTTTCTTTTTCTTATTTCTTTTTATATCTATACCACATTGAAATCAAACAGGTTGTGCTCCCTAAATCTAGTAGGCTATGAACTTCAACCTCGTTCTGACCTTTTGCTGGAGTCAAAAATATTGACAAAAAATAATGGCATCCCAATTTTGGGGGTCTAATTCCTACACCAAAGAAGCTAGAGGTTACTATTAACACCATCTTCTTCTTTAAGCTTTGAAGTATTTTTCTTTAATTACTGTTTCTGATTTTATCCTTTTCTTCATTTAAATCTTTTTGCCAGTATCCTGAACCTAAAATTTGCTTCTTTCTTGTGAGAGGAGATTGGTCATCTGAAATCTCTCGTATCTGTATCCTCTCCCCCTTGTACAACTCCAAATATACTTTTTCCTTGTTTTCCGGATTCAGCTTTGATGATTAGAATTTTAAATGATACTTCTTGAGTTGTTTTCTTTTGGACTCTTACCTTATGATAGCTACTGCTCATTATATTCTTTTTGCATATAAGTAAGAGTTTGTCTTTCTGGTATTTAAATCATTTTTAATCTCGACTCTTCGAGCTTTGACCCCATTATCAAAATCAGTGGGGTTATTATATGGTATTACCATATTATTTTCATTATTCATTATGTGGATCCTTATACATGTCGGGCATTCTTGCCAAATTAGACGTCGAACCCCGGGCATGGAATTTCCTACATACTCTGCAATATATTTTCCTTATTCATAATCCACAGTTTCTGTTTATTTATTATGAAATGATGCTCACTATATTTTAGGTCATATAGTCATTGACTTATCTCTTTTTATCTTGGAGAGTTTTCTTAACTTACTCCTTATTAAGCTTATTATTTGGAGAAGGGCTTGTTCTTTTCCGTGGATATAATTTAGGGGTTGGATAAAATAACGTATTTCTTTTTTTAATTTCCCCTATTCTATCATGAGTTCTGTTCCGTCATGAAAGTGGGTTTAATTATTTAGTTCTGTTGCTTTCTAAGCTTCACTGTTATTTAGGTGCTATTGTTGCTTCTTGTAGTATATGATATCTGTCTAGCGTGGTATTTTGTTCTGTTATTTCGTTGTTCTTTGGCTTTTGATGGTTTAAGTGCTGTGATTCGATGATTTCCTCTTGATCTATGGTGGCTATTAGTTGTGCTCTAGGATATTGTTTCTTAGACTCGTATTAAGACTTAAGTCTCTGTTATTAAAGACGATTTTTAAAAATCGTTTTCTTAAGGTCTTGCTATTGGATCTCTTGAGCTCTTCCATACTTTCTCTGAAATCTTATGTCTATTAAATAAGATATGTATCTGTTGAGAAGTAAATCCAAAGGAAGTCTCGATAGTCTATGAGGTTTTTTTCTTGATACCCCGGCAAAGTGAAGTAGTGTTTTTCTATGTCAAGCTGAGTTATTGTTCTCAGTTTAAGTAGTTACAGTGTGGTCTTGGGTTACCGTCCTCGTTAAGATTTCTCATGGAACTTGCTTTATTAAACAGAGATTTTGTCTCGGCTGTTTTTGTCTGGTTTGTGATGAAATATATCTTCTAATGAATCATAATTAAAAGTTCTTCTAGGGTCCTTGCACCTAGTAGGAGAGAGAGCTGGTCTATTCGTGTTTAAGTAAGTTTTGTAGTGGTTGATCGGGCCTTGATGTGTGGATAATGAAGAGGATTGTAGTGTCTATAGCATAGTCTTGATTTGTCTGCTTTCAGTGGATTGAGGTTACTGAACGTTGCGTATCTTCTCTTTGCTAACGATTTAGAAGTAATAATCTTCTAAAATTTTTTTTTTTTTTAATTCATTCTACCCAAGCTTGTGTCTTGGTGTATTTATCTTCCATTACAATTTTTATTATTCTTTAGTCTATTCTGGAATAGTAGATGTATGTGGTATTAACGCAGTCGTATTTGGATAATATCCTCTCATTTAAGGGTCGGTCCTATTGATGTGGTTATGTGATTTGTAAACCAGGTTTTGCAATTATGTAGGAAGGGGTCTTGTGCCAATTGCTGGTATAGGGCTGTTTCTATACTTAAGGATTTATTTATTAATTATTTTGGTTGTTATGTGTCCCCCACGGTATTTCTGAGTTTGTCCTCTCATTTAATGATGTTTTCACTTTGGTTTTGGTTTCTGTTCCCTAATTTTCACTCTAAACTCATTTCTACTTATTGTTAAATATTTCTTTTTGGCTCATTCCTTAGGTGAAGGGTATGTTTTCTTTTTATTTTGTAAAGTGGGAGTGTTCCCCCTATGTATTTAAATGTTATTATTAATTATGAAATGAGTTTATTTATATTCATATTATTTTAGGTATTCTTGCTGTATTTTCTGTATTTCCTGGTTGATGCCAATCCCAAGCTGTTCTCTGTTATTTGTGTTTAAGGACATGATTCATATGTTAGAAGGAGTTAGATAATACTGGAGAAGTTTCCTCATATCTTTTTTGTGTGGGTCCCTTATTCTTGGTTTTAATGTCCTCTAGTGTTCTTCTGTTTTCTGTATCTATTCAGTGATTGTCTTTACTTCATGTTTAATATTCTTATGTCTTTATCTTGTATTAAATCCTTCTTATTGTTCTGCTTTATTTTGTTATCATCCATTGGTTCTCATCTTGTTCTCTTGATTTGATGATCATTATTTTCTAAGGTCTTTATTAGCCCCTCTATGGTCGCTTTATATGAGCTCCGTTAGGGTCAATGGTCCGCTAGTGAGCCCTGATACCAGTAGGCAGAGAATGAGAAACAATGTTGATGAGAATACTCAAAGACTGGTAGAAGTACTATTGAGGTTCAGAACATAATCATGAGATTAAGACTTAATGTAATTCAAGTGTAATCGAATTTATACAGTTTTTGTCTGAATTATTAAACAATTAAATAGAATTGTTAAAATCATCTATTATGATGGTTTCTATATAAAAGAGAAAGAAATCTGAGCGTTAAGGAGTTTCTGTTCTATTATATGTTTCTAAAGGAAATTAATAGATAAAAAAATACTGTTAATAGGTGGCTCATATAATATTTTTTTTCTATATTTTTTTTTTGTGGGTTTAATTGTTATTTCAAAATATTCAAATTCTGTTTTTCAAGTATATTTTTTATATATATTTCGGTGATGTTCATATAGAAGAGTAGTTTAGAAGTGTCTATGTTTAAAGCCTTGTTTTACATCTTGGTGGCTATAATAATTATTTTTCTGTATTATTTTTAATTTGAAATCGAGTTCTTAATTTTTCTCGATATTACATTATTTTAGCATTTATAGTTTAGTCTACTGATTTGAGAGATTTAGAAAATTTAAATTTTATCACTTTTAGTTTTCAATGTTAAATAAGTTTTTCTTATTCATATTGAATTTCTATTAATTAAATATATTCAAGATGTCAAGTTTCTCTAAGAAATCAATTAATGATTTATTTTTTCAAATATTATTTAAAATTAAAATATCAAAGTTCTATTTTGATAATTATTAATTAATTAGTTTTCTGTTATTATTTTAATTATAGTACATTAAGAAGTAATTGTTTGTGTCTTAAAATGTTAATTGGTCATTTCTGTATCTTTATTTTCTGTCAAAGGTTTAAGCAAGGCCACTTGCTTTTTATGTATTTGTTATCATTGTTTCTTTGATGTTCTTCAGAGTGTTTCTTCAAAATTGTTCTATGTTCTTCTATTAAATGTTCTCATTGTGGTTGAAATCAATCAATTTTATTATACAACAACTGTATTTTTCAATTCTTTGTTTTGAGTTGTTATGATTATCTTATATCTTTTTGTTGTTATTGGTTCTGTTAGTTTTGCCAACTAAACCGTTTTTCTAGATGGAAAGTGTAAAAATAAATTTTTCAATTTTTCTGTAGTCTTAAATATTACTAAATTCTGCTATTTTTTAGGTACAAATAACACAATTGTAATGTTTTAGATCATTCGAAGATATATTAATTTTTCTTAATATGTTGAGTATGTCTAATATTTTTAGGGCCTATAAAATTTCTGGGCCGGTGACCCTTTTTTGACCTTTTTCTTTCTGACCTTTTGACTTTGGTGACCTTTGGTGACCTTTGCTGACCTTTTGGCTTTGACCTTTGTTGCCCTTTGGTCTTAGTGACCTTTTCTGGGTGGTCTGGGTCTTGTCCAAAAGGTTTTACTTCACTTATTGTTAATTATTAATTTATTTCTTTTTTGTTAATTCCGTGATTTTCGTTGGTTAGTATTTAAAAAACTTATTTTTAATTTCATTTAAATGAAAATAAAAAAATAAAGAGGTGTTTTTTATTTAAAACATAGGATAAATTAAAATAAACATTCTTGCTTCCTATAGCCACACTAAAAAAATATCGGTTTATGTTTAAAAATAAATCCGAAATTCGATTGATTTTTTAATTTTTACCACCTGTAAATATTCGCGGGGCTACGACAAATATAATTAGTTGGCTATTATTATAATGGAAAAAGTAATTATATTAAGTTTGCATTTTCATATTAAAATGAATTATTATATATATATATTAATTTTATATATATTATATTTTTATATTATTAATATTATTTTTATTTATATTATATTTTATATATATTATATATATATTATAGATTTATATTATTATATATATTAATTATATTATTATATTTTTTTTATATATATATATAATTATATATTCTTATAATATTATATATATATATTATATATTATTATATATATTTTTTATATATATATATTGATTATTTTTTTATTTGTTTTTTATTTTTATTATATATATTTTATATATATTATTATATTATATAATATTATTTATTTTATTTAATAGTGTGTTGTTTATATATAGTAGTATTTTGTTTTTAGAGTGTATTATGTGGTTTGTTTTTATTAGCTATTCGTGAGTGTGGTATATATATAGTTTGTAGTATGTATATATTTTTGTATATTATTTTTTTTTATTTTATGATATTATTTATATATATTATTTTATATTATTTATATATTATATTATATTATTTATAATATATATATGATGTTTTTTTTTTTTGTGATAGTTTTTTGTGTTTAGTTGTGTGTTCTTAGTTAATTATATATACTGGTCTTGCGGTAAATGGAAAGAATATTGGGGGAAGAAATGAAAAAGAAATGTGGATTTTTTTGGGATTTCAATGCGGTGCCAAGTATTTTTAATTTCCCTTTCTTCTTCTTGGAGGCAATTTTCCCTTCCTCTTTCTGGAATTCATATTCTTTCCATCTCTAGATGTCACTTGTGCTCCTCCTTCCCTCTAATTCCTTACTCTTATCTTCCTCTTACAACTCTTTATTCATATGTTTATTTATTGAATGAATCTGTATGTAACTGAATTTCACGAACACACCTTTTTTTTGTGATCTTTTAAGATTTTTTTTCTTTGTTTTCATATTTATGGTTTTGCTATTCATACTTATTTTTGATTTTTTGTTTTTATCTAATGCTTTCTATAGCTCTAGTTAGTACGT
>JABUQX010058058.1:75000-80657 GCA_015478945.1 Trachelipus rathkii | reverse complement strand
CATTGTACTTCGTTCAGCTCGGAAGTGGGTGGTTTAACCGCGTTCGCATTTATCGTGAAACGCGCTTTCGCGTTTTTCGTGCGCCAACTAGTAGTCATGTGTATGTGTAATTGTATCCATTAGTAGAAAGCACGCTTATATATATATATATATATAACTATATATATATATTTACGCATATATATATATATGTATATATGCATATATATGCTGCTCATATATATATGCTAACTATATAACTGTAACTAACCTTAACCTTATATATATATATGTACTAAGGCTAGTATCCTAGTACTAGATAAAACACTGCTTTTATAATCTTTATTGTAAGTGTAAAGCTATTATTATGAGAGTAGAAACGAAGCTTTACTGACCATTATGTGTATTATTATGTACGGTAAAATTTACTTACATCTTATAACATCACACATAACTGTTTTTATTCCTTTTGTTAATATTATTTAAAATCTTAAGTCAACCAATAAGAGTCTTTTCCCTGACCGGCGATATATGACGCCAAAACGAGGGAAGACGTTAGTTAGGCAGCCGAGATCAATGCCATAAGATGTGTCCCGGGCATCGCCCGGGCTAAAATACATTATTTTTGTAATAAAATTAAAGGTGTTATACTATAATTAATGTTCTTATAATAAGATCTTTAGTAAGTGTCATTTGATACGCTAAGTTGATCCACCAGTGAAATAATAAGATAAAAATTAGAGAGAATGGTGATCAAAATCTAGCACAGAACATCGAGACTTATAGCTTTCGCCCCTGTGCAAGTCATTCTAATAAATATAATATTTCGGATTTGATTACTCACGAAAATGTGGTCGAAGGGTGTGGCCCAATCCTTATTATTATACAAAATAAAAATTATCTATTATGATCTGCGATCAAACTATAAAAAGAATAACATCAAAAATCTATTTAATACACCTTCCATCTTATTAATTAGTGTACCCGAGGTGTGAGTGATTTAATTCTATGTTTAATTAATTAAAGATCTCATTATCTCGCGCTACATTTGTGGTGACCCCAGAGTGACATCATTCATTACAACCTTTTGATAAAAAGGGCCAACAATAATAATAATAATAATAATAATAATAATAATAATAATAATAATAATAATAATAATAATAATAATAATAATAATAATAATAATAATAATAATAATAATAATAATAATAATAATAATAATAATAATAATAATAATGACTACCCAAGTGAAGTTATTACAACAGAAAGTCTTGAGAGTCAATATTGATAATAATAAAAACGGTAATGAGCGTGAAGAACAGCTAGTCAATGAAAAGCTGCCAAAGTCGCCAGAAAGCCGTAATCAGAAACTGAATATCACAGCGCCTTTCAAAAAAAAAAAAAAAAAAAAAATTCTTTAAAGTGTTGAAACTCAAGAAGAGAAAAACTTTATTACTCTCTATCCAAACGATTTTTCCTGTTACCCGACGCGGTAGGCTAAACTCTAAAATTTGGATGGTAACAAGCAAGTATACAAAAAAAAAGAAAAAAAGAAAAAGAAGAAGAAAAATAAAGTCTCTGTGATGAAGACGAGGCTTATATAAAGAAACTTGGGAAAAGTACAAAATACCCCAAAAGAAAAATTGAATGGCTGCTAAAGACCGCCACTGCTCATGAGGACGATCGGAGAAGTCTCTAAATGCTCCCATATGGTTTGTGTTTTTTTAACGAAAGTAATGTTTGTAAGTAAAAATTTAATCTTATAATTATTTGTTTCATTAAAAAAATTAGTTAAAATGTATTATAATTCGGCGGCAGAATGATGTTATAAAATAATAGAAAATCAGATAGACTTCTTTTTGTCATATAATAATTATAGGAATCGTGTGTCTATTTAAATAAAATTACAATATGTAAGGAGGTGGGTATCCCCTATCCTTCGTACTCTTACCCCCCCCAAAAAAATAGGGTAGGGAAAGAAGGTGGAACTTGTAAATGTAGAACTTAAAGAAATGCGTGTAAACGGGCATGTTACCATGTGCCGTCATACGATATAAAAAATAGTCCTTTTTAAGAAAGGGAATTTGTACTTGTATTTTAGGAGTAACAATAATTTAGATTTTAAAATGCGAAAAATGTAGAACAAAGAAACGCTTGTAAGACGGACTTTAAGGAGATACCGTTGCTATTCATATAATAAAATTCCTTCTCTGAGGAAGAAAATTTGTAACTGGGTATTTTTAGGAATGGTAAAATTTATATTTTAAAATTTCGTGTGAAGCGGCCTTGTAAAAGTGACCGTTATATAATATAAGAAATATTCCTTTTGAGAAATGAAATTGGTAATTGTTTTTAAGAATAAGAAAATTTATAGTCTAAAATATTTTGTGAGGTCTTTAAGACCAAAGTCATGCTGGAGATCTCCATTGTAAAAATTATTGTATTGTATTTATTAAGTATGGTAATTAGCTTAGGAAATTTGGGTCCTCTGATTAAAAAATATAATGAAATTATTATAATTAGTTATATACGAGTTTATTTTATGTGTCAATAGTAAGATCTGTCTGTTTAAAAGTATTTTTATAATGTTTTATGTTGCCGTCTAATTAATAGATTTTTCGAATTAATATGAAATCATATTTAAAATTTATCTGAAATAACGAGTGAAATGATACTTTCGTTCGAAGTACTCTGTGTGTGGGAGGAGCTAACATCTGCACTCTCCAAAAAGACATATGACGTCATCACGAGAGGTTGCTGGTCTAAAGGCAGGCGATCTGGGCTGTTAAAAAAAAAAAAAAAAAAAAAAAAAAAAAAAAAAAAAAAAAAAAAAAAAAAGAGTGGTGTATCTAAAAATGAAATAAATTCTACGGAATATTTCTGCCGACTTTAAAATTTTTAAAAAAATGTATTTTTTTAGAATTTAAGGCTGGGTATTCGTGACTAACCTGGGATGCACCATATGTACTAAATAAGGCTAGTACTATATAAAACAATGCTATTATAATCTTTATTGTAATTAATAAAGCTAGAACTCTTAGGAGGCAAAAGCTATAATCATTATGTGTATTATTATGTACGGTAAAATTTACTTACATCTTATAACATCACACATAACTGTTTTTATTCTTTTTGTTAATATTATTTAAAATCTTAAGTCAACCAATAAGAGTCTTTTCCCTGACCGGCGATATATGACGCCAAAACGAGGGAAGACGTTAGTTAGGCAGCCGAGATCAATGCCATAAGATGTGTCCCGGGCATCGCCCGGGCACACAAAATACATTATTTTTGTAATAAAATTAAAGGTGTTATACAATAATAAATGTTCTTATAATAAGATCTTTAGTAAGTGTCATTTGATACGCTAAGTTGATCCACCAGTGAAATAATAAGTCATTCTATATAATATATATATAATAATAATAATAATATTTCGGATTTGATCACTCACGAAAATGTGGTCGAAGGGTCTGTGGCCCAATCCTTATTTATTATACAAAATAAAAATTATCTATTATGATCTGCGATCAAACTATAATAAAAGAATGTTAATAAAAGAATAACATCAAAAATCTATTTAATACACCTTCCATCTTATTAATTAGTGTACCCGAGGTAGGGACCGACCGGGGCTGGAATTTTGCCGGGGCCGGGGCCGGGGCCGGGGCCGGGGCCGGGGCCGGGGCCGGGGCTGCTCTATTTTAGCCGGGGCCGGGGCCGGGGCCGGGGCCGGGGCCGGGGCCGGGGCCGGGGTTAGCTAAAATTAGAAATGTAAGTCAAAAACACTGAAAGTCTTAAAACTTAGGATGAAAATTAAATATAATTTCAATTAATTAATAATTTTAATTATAAAAAGAATACATTTAATTAATTCAATTAAATATATTAGAAAGAAATTTTAGAAAATAATTGATTTTCTAGAAGAATAAGTTGTATTATATATATATATATATATATATATATATATATATATATAATATATATATATATGTATATATGTATAACTGCTACTGCTGCTATTTACTCTAGAAATAATATGTAATAATATATATATATATGTAATAATAATAATAACAATAACAACCTTAATATATATATATATATATATATATATATATATATATATATATGGAGTTAAAGCAGTGATCGCTAGTGCAAATATTTACCAGTGGAGGGCCTTATTGATGAAATTTGAAGAAATCAATTAGAAGATATAAAGGTTGAAGTTAAGAGAAATTATTAAATTTACAAGTTATTTTAATAAATATTTTCTTGAGCTTTCGTTCCTAGAGCTGGAACATCTATCAGAAGGGATATATTATAAACTAACATTTGAAAAAAGCAAAAATTATTAAATTATGTTAGATTTCAAAGTTTGGATAATTTGATTTTTTTAAAAAATTGTGTGGTGCTCAGAATATTATTTTGGATTGTGTCAATGTTATAATCGCCTTTTTGTTTATTAAAATTATTTGGATTAATGATACAACAGGATTCAGTGAGTTTACGTTTTTGTAAATTTTGTACATGTAAGATTGGTGTCATTTGGTTAATGTTAATGGAATGATTATATGTAGAGCGATGGAGTGTCAGGGAAGAATTTTGATTGTCATGTAGAAGGTCATGTTTGTGTTGATAGAGACGGCGTTTAAGATCATGGGTTTCTCCAATGTCAAGGGAATTGCAATCTTTGCAGGGAATTTTCTAGACACATTGGGAGAGTTCCGTAGGAGGACGGGTTGATGAAGATGTGTGTGGTTTAAAGGTTTTTGTAGGGAAGATATCAAAGGAAGTGAAACGTAAAGTTTTTGGAAAAATATTTTTAATGTGGTTGAGAGGAAATTGAGGTAGAGGAAGGAAAGAGTTAGAATTAAAGGAGCGGTTAATGGAAGGATTGTAGTAGGTTTTGTTTGCCCTTTTTAAGACCTTATGGATGATGTGAGTAGGATGAGAAAGTTTTTTGAAAGTGGAGGTTAGAAAGTTGAGTTCAGATTGAAGATAGGAGGGGGAGCATATGCGGAAAGCACGTAAGAAAAGGGAAGAAAGAGAGCCAATTTTAGTTTAGATTATGTGAGGAGAACCAGTGTATGTAAGAAGGGTTGGATGTAGGTTTTCTGTAAATAGTGAATTGGATAATAATAGAGGTGAACCAAGTCATGAGAGTATCCAGAAACGGTAAGGAATTGTTTTGAGAGTGTTCAATAGTGAATTTAATGTTTGGGTGGATTGTGTTTATGAAATTAAGGGTAAGCTTTCCGCATATGCTCCCCCTCCTATCTTCAATCTGAACTCAACTTTCTAACCTCCACTTTCAAAAAACTTTCTTATCTTACTCACATCATACATACATAAGGCCTTAAAAAGGGGAAACAAAACCTACTACAATCCTCCCATCAACCACTCCTTTAATTCTAACTCTTTCCTTCCTCTACCTCAATTTTCTCTCAACCACATTAAAAATATTTCCAAAAACTTACGTTTCACTTCTCTGATATCTTCCCAAAAAACCCTTAAACCACACATTCATCAACCCGTCCCTCCTACGAACTCTCCCAATGTGTCTAGAAAATTCCCTGCAAAGATCATTGGTGAAACCCATGATCTTAAACGCCTCATCTATCAACACAAACATGACCTTCTACATGACAATCAAAATTCTTCCCTGACACTCC